>WNWK01007709.1:65000-91343 GCA_009830355.1 Cherax destructor | reverse complement strand
AAATTTTCCTCAGGATTAGGTTCCGACAGTAAAGGGTTAAAATATTTATAGTTTTTGTTAAATAAAGGAATTTGATACAAAGGGGAAAGTTGTTGCAGTTGCTCTTTGTCAGTGACACAGTACTTTAGGAAGATTCTGAATAGGTGAAAAAGGCTAGGAAGAATTTTGGGGGAGGGTGAATAAAAGAAAATTAAATTTGGCAAAGAAAAGAGCAAAGCAATGTAATTAAAAATGTTTAGGCAATGAGGAGTGTAGTAGGTAAGTTTGGGATTGCCAGGTGTAAATGATAATGGGAGCCCTTTGATTGAACTTTGTATAGAAAGGGGTTTAGTTATAGGTAATAATATTTTAAGAAAAAGAGGATAAATAAGTATACAAGATATGATGTGGCTTAATGACAGTAGTTTGTTGGACTATGTATTGGTAGATAAAAGACTTTGAGTAGACTTCAGGATGTACATGTTTATAGAGGGCTACAGATATATCAGATCACTTTTTAGTTATAGCTACAGTGGGAGTAAAAGGTAGATGGGATACAAGGAAAATAGAATCAGTAAGTAAAAGAAGAGGTGAAGGTTTATAAACTAAAAGAGGAGGAGTTAGGGTAGATATAAACAACATTGGAGGATAGATGGGCTAGTGAGAGTGTAGGCAATGGGGTCGAAAATGTATGGGAAAGATTTAAAAATGTAGTATTAGAGTGTTCAGCAGAAGTTTGTGGTTACAGAAGTATGGGTCAGGAGGAAGAGGAGCGTGGTGGAATGATGATGTAAAGGAGTAGTAAGAGAAAAAGTTAGCATATGAGAGGTTTTTACAAAGTAGAAGTGATGCAGGAGGAAGAGTATATGGAGAGAAAAGAGAGGTTAAAAAGTGGTGAAGCAATGAAAAAGAGCAGATGAGAGAGTGGGTGAGATGTTATCAGCAAATTTTTTGAAAATAAGAAAAAGTTTTGGAATGAGATTAATAAGTTGAGGAAGCCTAGAGAACAAAATGGATTTGACAGTTAAAAATAAGGAGAGAGTTATTAAATGGAGATTAGAGGTATCAGGAAGATGGAGGAATATTTTGAGGATTTGTAAGATTTGATGAAGACAGGGAAGCTGTGATTTCGTGTGTAGGGCAAGGAGAATAACATCTTGTAGGAGTGGAAGAGCCAGTTGTGGAGTGTAGGGGAAGATTCGTAGACAGTGGTAGAATGAAAGGGGTAAGCAGCTGGATTGATGGGATAAAGATAGAAATGTTAAAGCAGGTGGGGATATAATTTTGGAGTGGTTGGTGCTATTATTTAATAAATGTATGGAAGAGGTAAGGTACCTAGGGATTGGCAGAAGCGTGTATTGTTCCTTGTATAAAGGCAAAGGGGACAAAAAGGATCAAAAATTATAGGGGAATAAGTCTGTTGAGTGTACCTGGTAAAGTGTATGGTAGAGTTATTATTGAAAAATTAAAAGTAAAACAGAAAGCAGGATAGCAGATGAACAAGGGGCTTTAGGAAAGGTAGGGGTGTGAGACCAAGTGTTTACAGTGAAACATAAGTGAACAGTATTTGGATAAGGGTAAAAGATGTTTTTGTAGCATTTATGGATTTGGAAAAGCGTATGATAGGGTAGATGGGGGCAATGTGGCAGATGTTGCAGGTGTATGGAATAGGAGGAAGGTTACTGAAAGCAGTGAAAAGGAGTTTTTATGAGGATAGTGAGGCTCAGGTTAGAGTGTGAGGAGGGAAGGGACCATTCCAGTAAAAGTGGGCCTTAGACAAGGATTGTGATGTCACCGTGGTTGTTCAATATATTTATAGATGGGGTTGTAAGAGAAGTGAATGCGAGGTCTTGGCAAGAGGTGTTGGGCTAAAAGATAAAGAGCAAATACAAAGTGGGAGTTGTCACAGTTGCTTTTTGCTGATGACACTGTGCTTTGGGAGATTCTGAAGAGAAGCTGCAGGGTTGGTGGATGAATTTGGTAGGGTGTGTAAAAGAAGAAAATTGAAAGTGAATATAGGAAAGAGTAAGGTGATGAGGATAACAAAAAGAATAGGTGACGAAAGATTGGATATCAGATTGGAGGGAGAGTATGGAGGAGGTGAATGTATTCAGATATTTGGGAGTGGACATGTCGGCAGATGGGTCTATGAAGGATGGGTGAATCATAGAATTGATGAGGGAAAAGGGTGAGTGGGCACTTCGGAGTCTGTGGAGACAAAGAACCTTGTCCATGGAAGTAAAAGGGAATGTATGAGAGTATAGTTATACCAAGGGCTCTTATATAGGTGTAAGCATGGGTGATGAATGTTGCACGAGAAAGGCTGGAGGCAGTGGAGATGTCATGTCTGAGGTCAATGTGTGGTGTGAATATAATGCAGAAAGTTCGGAGTTTGGAAATTAGGAGGAGGTGCGGGATTACCAAAACGATTGTTCGGGAGAGCTGAGGAGGGGTTGTTGAGGTGGTTTGGACATGTAGAGAGAATGGAGCGAGACAGAGTGACTGAGAGTGTATAAATCTGTAGTGGAGGGAAGGCGGGGTAGGGTCGGCCTAGGAAAGGTTGGAGAGGGAGGTAAAGGAAGTTTTGTGTGCGAGGGCTTGGACTTCCAGCAAGCATGTGTGAGCGTATTTGATAGGGTGAATGGAGGCATATGGTTTTTAATACTTGCGTGCTGTTGGAGTGGAGCAAAGTAACATTTATGAAGGATTCAGAAACGGCAGGCGGACTTGAGTTCTGGAGATGGGAAGTACAGTGCCGGCACTCTGAAGGAGGGTGTTAATGTTGCAGTTTTATAACTGTAGTGTAAAGCACCCTTCTGGCAAACAGTGATGGAGTGAATGATGATGAAAGTTTTTCTTTTCGGGCCACCCTGCCTTGGTAGGAATCGCCGATGTATTAAAAAAAAAAAAAAAAAAAATTGGATTTCAGATTGGAAGGGAGAAAGTATGGAGGCAGTGAGTGTATTTATATACCTGGGACCGAGTGTCGGCACATGGCTCTATGAAAGGTGAAGTGAATCTTAGAATAGCTGAAGGGGATAAAAAAGGTAGGTAGTGTGTTGAGGCACCTATGGAAAGAAAGTTCATCTATGGAAGCAAAAAGAGGAATGTACTAGAGTATAGTGCTACTAACCATTTTATATGTGTAAGGCATGGGCTACTTTGTGGCAAGGAGGAGGCTGGAGGCCTCCTCCTTGCCAAAATGAAGATGTTCTATTTCAGAGCAAAGTGTGAGTATTATGCTAAGAATGTAAAGCAGAACTAGAAGATTGTCTGGGATTACAAAATGTATTATTCAGCTGGCCAAGGATAGACTGTTGAGAGGTTTGGGAATTTAGAGAGAATAGGATGACTCTTAGGGTGCATAAATCTGAAGTGAAATAAAAAAGGGGCAGGGGTCAATTCTGGAAACGTTGGAGGGAGAGTGTGAAGATCTTAAGTATCTTGTAGTAATGGATTAGGCATCCAGCAGATGTGTGAGAGCACATTAGATCAGGGTGAGTGCATACAAGTAGTGTTTTAGGATCTGATAAGCTGTTGGAGTGTGAGAAGGTAGCATTTATGAAAAGCTTCAGGGAAACTGGTTAGATGGACTTGAATCCTGAAGGTGGAAAGTACAATGCCTGCACTTTGGAGGAGGGGTGGGAATGTTGCACTACAGAGGGTCATTTGATATGTTATGTCTGCACACTATTGGCAAGACAGCTACTGAATGTGTGCTGGTGAATGTTCCTGTTTTGATCATCCCACATTAGTAGAAGATGGCCCGTGTGATAAAAAAAATTGAATACAACAACCAACTCTTAAAAAAGTTTGAAAAACTTACGAGACAATACAAATGACAGGCCAAATGCCAAGAAGTCAGGATAAGTAAGAGAAATGGGACATCGATGGGCATGGCCTTAGCCAATGCCTGGGACATTGACTTGTTTGCTAACTCATCAACATACCACTATATCCAGAAGCAACACTTGCTGTGCCTAAAAATATTAGATAAATCAGTTACAGTATTCCAGAAAGTAAATTACACACTGCAAATTATTCTAATATTATCTTATATGTAGCTGCAGAAAAGAAGAATGATTGAATTATCAATTCTGACAATAAGAAAAACATTTTCCCTTTTCATAGCATTATTATTTAAAACACGATTTGATTACCTCAGTAGTTCAAAATAATAAAATTGTCAACATTATATAGTACTGTACAAGGTCACTAAAATACATATACAGTGAACCCTCGCTATTGAACACTCCAAAACTCACCCTTTTATGTAAGTTTATTATTTTAAGTGCTTTTATAAGTGTATTTTTGGGGGTCTGAAATGGACTCATCTAATTTACATTATTCCTTATGGAATAAATTCGTTTGTAACAGCACCTGAACAGCATTCTGGAATGAGGGTGAGTTTTGGAGTGTTCGAATAGCGAGGGTCCACTGTACATACAGTGTACCCGAGTTTCGTACTTTATTCGTTCCAGAAGACTGTTCGAGTGCCATTACTGAACGAATTTGTTCCCATAAAGAATAATGTAAATTAAATTAGTACGTTTCAGACCCCAAAAATACACTTACAAAAGCACTTACAATAATACACTTACATAATTGTTCGAGTTGGGAGCAGTACGAAACTCGGGGTACCACTGTACAATACACAGAGAATGAGAAATGACTAGGACTGAGTACAGCTCTATAGCAGTATAGAGCACAGGTTTCCCCTCACTTTACATAAATTCACTTTTTTTTAATCTCTTATGTCTATCAGTAATTCCATATATGTGATAGTGCAGTTAGCAAAATGTATTGGAAATTCTCATTATTTGGCAATAAATGTTCATGATTGAGCTTACCACAACTGCAATGGACTTGGAACAATTCTAATGCAAAAATTAAGGGACACCAGCACTGGTATTTTCCACTTACCAATCGCATATTCCAAGATTAAGTTCCATCCAATGATAAAAGCAATAAATTCTCCTATGCAGACATAAGTGTAGACATACGCTGAACCTGCTTTGGGCACACGAGCTCCAAACTCTGCATAACATAGACCTGGAAAATATACAAATACTAAATGTACTCAACTACCTGAATATAGACTAATTGTTTTTGTTGGGGTTGAGCTACAGCACCTGGGCACCACCTCTTAATCAGTGGATACTTGCATATGTGACAAAATGGGCAAATTGCCCAAGAACTCATATTTATAAGAATTGCAGAAGGGACTTTAGGAAGTAATGTATCTCATAGAAAACAAAATGGGGTGAGAGCTGGAATGAAATAAAAAAATTATTCAAAGCTTAAAAATCGAAATGAAAAATTTATTATAGAAAACGGTAGGCCCCATGTATAAGTTCTACTGCTCTAGCTACAAATAGATGAGCAGTGCAAGGTTTACTCAATAAGCAAATATAGCCTCTCCTCAGCGACGTACTCATTTACAGACACCTCAGACTTACGACGGGCTTTCTGACCAGTATGCATACATAAATAATGTAGTATATTAGAGCTGATATAGGTAGTAGGTTGGTAGACAGCAACCACTCAGGGAGGTACTACCGTCCTGCCAGGTGACTGTGAAACAGAAACCTGAAACTGTTTTACATGATGGTAGGATTGCTGGTGTCTTTTTTCTGTCTCATAAACACGCTGGATAACAGGTAATCTAGCTACTTCTACTTACAAGTAGGTTACACTACACAGGCATGAACATGCATATATATACATACACACATCTATGTTTTTCTTCTTTTCTTAATAGCTCTTGTTCTTCTTTATTTCCTCTATTGTCCATGGGGAAGTGGAAAAATTCTTCCTCCGTAAGCCATGCGTGTCGTATAAGGCGACTAAAATGCCGGGAGCAATGGGCTAGTAACCCCTTCTCCTGTACACATTTACTAAAAAAACGAATAAGAAAAGCTTTATAAAACTGGGATGTTTGAATGTGCGTGGATGTAGTGCGGATGATAAGAAAGAGATGATTGCTGATGTTATGAATGAAAGAAGTTGGATGTCCTGGCCCTAAGCGAAACAAAGCTGAAGGGGGTAGGCGAGTTTCAGTGGGGAGAAATAAATGGGATTAAGTCAGGAGTATCTGAGAGAGTTAGAGCTAAGGAAGGGGTAGCAATAATGTTGAAGGACCAGTTATGGAAGGAGAAGAGGGAATATAAATGTGTAAATTCAAGGATTATGTGGACTAAAATAAGGGTCGGAAGCGAAAAGTGGGTTATAATAAGCGTGTATGCACCTGGAGAAGAGAGGAGTGTAGAGGAGAGAGAGAGATTTTGGGAGATGTTAAGCGAATGTATAGGAACCTTTGAACCAAGTGAGAGAGTAATTGTAGTAGGGGACCTAAATGCTAAAGTAGGAGAAACATGTAGAGAGGGTGTGGTAGGTAAGTTTGGGGTGCCAGGTGTAAATGAAAATGGGAGCCCTTTGATTGAACTTTGTATAGAAAGGGGTTTAGTTATAGGTAATACATATTTTAAGAAAAAGAGGATAAATAAGTATACAAGATACGATCTAGGGCGTAATGACAGTAGTTTGTTGGACTATGTATTGGTAGATAAAAGACTGTTGTGTAGACTTCAGGATGTACATGTTTATAGAGGGGTCACAGATATATCAGATCACTTTTTAGTTATAGCTAAAGTGGGAGTAAAAGGTAGATGGGATACAAGGAAAATAGAAGCAGTAAGTAAGAGAGAGGTGAAGGTTTATAAACTAAAAGAGGAGGCAGTTAGGGTAAGATATAAACAACTATTGGAGGATAGATGGGCTAGGTAGAGTGTAGGCAATGGGGTCGAAGATGTATGGAGTAGGTTAAAGAATGTAGTGTTAGAGTGTTCAGCAGAAGTTTGTGGTTACAGGAAAGTGGGTGCGGGAGGGAAGAAGAGCGATTGGTGGAATGATGATGTAAAGAGAGTAGTAAGGGAGAAAAAGTTAGCATATGAGAGGTTTTTACAAAGTAGAAGTGATGCAAGGAGGGAAGAGTATATGAAGAAAAAAAGAGAGGTTAAGAGAGTGGTCAAGCAATGTAAAAAGAGAGCAAATGAGAGAATGGGTGAGATGTTATCAACAAATTTTGTTGAAAATAAGAAAAAGTTTTGGAGTGAGATTAATAAGTTGAGGAAGCCTAGGGAACAAATGGATTTGACAGTTAAAAATAGGAGAGGAGAGTTATTAAATGAAGAGTTAAAGGTATCGGGAAGATGGAGGGAATATTTTGAGGAGTTGTTAAATGTTGATGAAGACAGGGAAGCTGTGATTTCGTGTGTAGGGCAAGGAGGAATAATATCTTGTAGGAGTGCGGAAGAGCCAGTTGTGAGTGTGGGGGAAGTTCGTGAGGCAGTGGGTAGAATGAAAGGGGGTAAGGCAGCTGGGATTGATGGGATAAAGGTAGAAATGTTAAAAGCAGGCAGAGATATAGTTTTGGAGTGGTTGGTGCTATTATTTAATACATGTATGGAAGAGGGTAAGGTACCTAGGGACTGGCAGAGAGCGTGTATTGTTCCTTTGTATAAAGGCAAAGGGGACAAAAGAGAGTGCAAAAATTATAGGGGAATAAGTCTGTTGAGTATACCAGGTAAAGTGTATGGTAGAGTTATTATTGAAAGAATTATGAGTAAGACGGAGAGCAGAATAGCAGATGAACAAGGTGGCTTTAGGAAAGGTAGTGGGTGTGTAGACCAAGTGTTTGCAGTAAAACATATAGGTGAACAGTATTTGGATAAGGGTAAAGAGGTTTTTGTGGCATTTATGGATTTGGAAAAGGCGTATGATAGGGTGGATAGGGGGGCAATGTGGCAGATGTTGCAGGTGTATGGAATAGGAGGTAGGTTACTGAAAGCAGTGAAGAGCTTTTATGAGGATAGTGAGGCTCAGGTTAGAGTGTGTAGGAGAGAGGGAGATTATTTTTCGGTAAAAGTAGGCCTTAGACAGGGATGTGTGATGTCACCGTGGTTGTTCAATATATTTATAGATGGGGTTGTAAGAGAAGTGAATGTGAGGGTCTTGGCAAGAGGTGTGGGGTTAAAAGACAAAGAATCAAATACAAAGTGGGAGTTGTCACAGTTGCTTTTGCTGATGACACTGTGCTTTTGGGAGATTCTGAAGAGAAGTTGCAGAGGTTGGTGGATGAATTTGGTAAGGTATGTAAAAGAAGAAAATTGAAAGTGAATATAGGAAAGAGTAAGGTGATGAGGATAACAAAAAAATTAGGTGACGAAAGATTGGATATCAGATTGGAGGGAGAGAGTATGGAGGAGGTGAATGTATTCAGATATTTGGGAGTGGACATGTCAGCAGATGGGTCTATGAAGGATGAGGTGAATCATAGAATTGATGAGGGAAAATGGTGAGTGGTGCACTTGGGTCTGTGGAGACAAAGAACTTTGTCCATGGAAGTTAAGGGGGAATGTATGAGAGTATAGTTATACCAACACTCTTATATCGGTGTGAAGCATGGGTGATGAATGTCGCAACGAGGAGAAGGCTGGAGGCAGTGGAGATGTCATGTCTGAGGTCAATGTGTGGTGTGAATATAATGCAGAGAATTCAGAGTTTGGAAATTAGGAGGAGGTGTGGGATTACCAAAACTATTATCCAGAGGGCTGAGGAGGGGTTGTTGAGGTGGTTCGAACATGTAGAGAGAATGGAACAAAACAGAATGACCTCGAGAGTGTATAAATCTGTAGTGGAGGGAAGGCGGGGTAGGGGTCGGCCTAGGAAAGGTTGGAGGGAGGGGGTAAAAGAGGTTTTGTGTGCGAGGGGCTTGGATTTCCAGCAAGCATGCGTGTGCGTATTTGATAGGAGTGAATGGAGACAAATGGTTTTTAATACTTGACGTGCTGTTGGAGTGTGAGCAAAGTAACATTTATGAAGGGATTCAGGGAAACCGGCAGGCCGGACTTGAGTCCTGGAGATGGGAAGTACAGTGTCTGCACTCTGAAGGAGGGGTGTTAATGTTGCAGTTTTATAACTGTAGTGTAAAGCACCCCTCTGGCAAGACAGTGATGGAGTGAATGATGACGAAAGTTTTTCTTTTTCAGGCCACCCTGCCTTGGTGGGAATCGGCCGATGTGTTAATAATAAAAAAAAATTAGAGCTGATTTCCTCTATTCTGTTTATTACAATATAAAGCACATTACTGTATAAACATTTAAAAATATTCCAGAAATGTTATAAATGGTACAGTTAGTTTGATATCTTTATTATGCATCCCATACCCATCCTGTGGGCGGTAGTCAAAAGATTACAGAGGTACATAATGGGTCCAGAGACTGGACCCCAAAGTTTTGATGGCTGAGCAAGTTACAAAGCTAATGAACTCACAAGTTACAAAGCTAATGAACTCACAAGTTACAAAGCTAATGAACTCACAAGTTACAAAGCTAATGAACTCACAAGTTACAAAGCTAATGAACTCACAAGTTACAAAGCTAATGAACTCACAAGTTACAAAGCTAATGACTACAGTTTCACAAGTGAACTACAAAAAGCTAATGAACTCACAAGTTACAAAGCTAATGAACTCACAAGTTACAAAGCTAATAACTACAGTTAAGCTAATGAACTCACAAGTTACAAAGCTAATGAACTCACAAGTTACAAAGCTAATAAGTCATGTAAGTAAATTTACTTACTTACATTTATACATGGTTACAATCATGAACAAATTATAAAGTAATGAACAATTCACTAGTCTACACCTGGTCACAACTGTAATGAGTTCTTGGGGCAAATTTTAATTGTTGGGTCACACACACACACACATACATACACACTTACATATATATACACACACACACACACACACACACAGGAGCTATGACTCGACCCCTGCAACCACAACTAGGTGAGTACACATACACACACATACATACACACACATTATTATTATTATTTTTATTATTATTATTCACACACACACACACACACATACAACAGGCCCAGTTTTCAATCGACATGTGCATAGGACAAAATAGTAACTAATACACATACATACACACACACACACGTGGCAATTCTTTATTTACAGGGAGCAAAGTCAGGGTATTTTTCCAGAATGGTCTGTAATATACCACTGTGGATAAAATACTTTGACATATCTTGAACATTTCTGAGTGAGTTGTCTCTGAATTCATTAATTTTATCGCACTCCAGTACATAATGACGCAGGGTGTGACAATAATCCAACTGGCAAAGTTTACATTTTGTTTGGTCTACATCTGGTGGTGGTGATTTAACCTGCCAAAGATACTTGTAACCCAGCCGGAGGCGGGCGGTAGTGACATCCAAGAGTCTGCTTATTTTGTTGGATGCACCATAGACATGTGGCTCCTCCTGCATGATAAAATGATGATAGATGGACTGACTGGTGTCAATCTCCCTGAGTCTTAAGTCAATAAAATTCAGTTGAAGTTCTTTTCGTATTATTGTTCTCAAACTGCTAACTGACAAGCCAAGATTGTAATCTACCCCCTCTTTAAAAGCATAAAACTTAGCCAATTTATCAGTTCTATCATGTATCTGAAGACCAAAGGTGACATTAAAACATCATCAAAGATGGTTGACAAAAACCCACTACTATTATAGTACAGTGGACCCTCCATTTTCATTATTAATCTGTTCCAGAGAGTCTGGCGAAAACTGAAATCAACGAAAACTGAAACCATTTTCCCCATAAAAAAATAATGTAAATCCAATTAATCTGTTTCAAACACCCAAGAGTATTAACAAAAAATCATTTTTTTAGAGATTAAATATAGATTTACATACAGAAAAGAATGACAAATAAATATAAAGCACTAATAACATGTATAAATGAACATTTAACATCACACTTACCTTTATTGAAGACTCTTGTTGGTGTATGGAAGACGGGAGGAGGGGAGAAGGAGGCGAGGTTATTGTTTGGAGACAGGACAAAATGCTTCAATATGACACTAATATCAGCTCTACAGCTTATTTATCTATCACAATTCATCTAATATGACATAATAAACAATATTAATAACATAGAAACATGATATATACTCTAGAATGAATAAAATGTCATTACGTATGCGAGGACTGGTGGTAGTGTTATTGTTGTTGGGTTTGTAAAGGCCACTGACCATAAGCCGTACATATAGTGGTAGTGGTGGAGGCAGCAGAAGCCACCACCACTATTCACACTGAAACAATGTACATAATTTATAAATGAGAAATATTTATACTTTAATTTGTAAATAAGAAATATTTACACTATAAATAAGAAATATTTAAACTTACTGTACCTTGGAGGAGATGCTGGCATTGGTTTAGGGTGCTGGCAGAGGTTTAGGGCGGCATATATTGTCAGTGGCCCTATATACCTCCAACAACATTGGAGGAGTTACGTTTCGTGTCATCCTTTTTCTATCGCTTAATTGCTTAACTTACTTGCTACACTGTTAATGCTACACTTTATCACTGGCTGGTTCTATAGCCTTTATTGACTGCTGCTGCTTTAGTATCATACATATTGTAGAATCACTGAAGAAGGCACAGTCTCCCCTCTCTCTTCCTCCTCCACTTTGGTACTTTGCTACGATTTCTTTCTTTAATTCTATGGTGTTCCTCACTTTCTTTACCAAAGGACTGGCACTAGGAGCTTTTTTTGGGCCCATGATGACTTATTTAGCAGTCACACACAATAAACAAGTGCCAAAAACAATAGATTATTATGAAATGTTTCGTATGACCTCGCAGGATATGTTCACTCACCGAGAAACAACACGACACTGCCTGAGAATGTGTGTGGGAGGCGGCTTTGTGTGCGCGTGGGGCACTCAAGACAGGTTCCATGCCATCGATGAAAACTGAGGAAATCGACAAAAACGGAGGCAATATTTTGATGAAAAAAGTCGGCGATAACAGAGATCGACAAAAAGGGAAGGTCCACTGTATGCTCCTCATTTAGCGATGTGGCCTTAGGAACGGAACTTCGTCAGTAAGTGAGGAGAGGCTCTATAGGTATAGGAGATACACATCAAACAAAGACATAGAGTATTATCATCACGACAAAATATATACAGTACAATACCTTAGAGTATTGCCAGATTTAGGTACGAGCTAAGTAAACTTTAACGTAGGGCCTCAAAGTGACCTCTTAAGCGAGGGGAAAAAATTCAGTATTGAAGTCTGTTCATGTTGATAAAAGAAGATATGGGAAAAAGACAATAGATCATCAATAATCTGGTGATCAGTTACTCAGCTTCAAGCATTATCTGGTGTTATTGGTTGATCCTTGATGCAAGGAAAAAAATTGTGAGAATATATGGTGTTGGTGAAAATTCTGGCACACCTTCCCTTCCTCAATCCTGAAGGTGCTGGATAATCAATGATCCACAGTACAGTACGTGTATATATATATACATATATGCACTTTGTTTACTTAGGAAACGCACTATAATAACCTAAAATACTATCATACGAGACCTCTTAGGATTAACATGGCTTAGGGCTGCAACATGTCAAAATCTGGCCCTAACTTCAAGGTACTGTATTAACAAAGATGAAGAAGTCGGATTATTTGAAAGGGGCCAGACCAAAACGAGGGACATAATCGAGTCAGAGATATAAACATTATTTTCTTCTGTGGAGTAATAAGCAAATCAAATGCACTAAACAAGGAATTGAGGATAAAAATTTGTTTACAGTACAGAAATTCCTCCGTAAGCCATGCATGTCGAAAGAGGAGATTAAAATGCTGGAAGCAAGAGGCTAGTAACCCCTTCTCCTGTATAAATTACTAAATTTAAAAAGAAAAACTTTTGTCTCTTCTTTTTAGGTTACCCTGCATTGGTGGGATACAGCCAGTGTGTTGAAAAAAAAAAGTTCAAACAAAAATTCAATATTGTAATGAATAATAAAACCCAGTGAGAGGGAAGTATCAAGCTGGTTTATTATTAATGAGTAGGCAGGGCACAGGATATTTATTCCATATAAAATATTCTCAAACAAAATTAAAAACACAGTACATTAAATATATCTTCAGAAAACTTAAATTATGATAAACATACCATTCACATAATCTAACTTAGCTACTCAATGTTGAGTAACTAAGTTATATTTTTAGTCTAACCAAAATGGCTTGCATAGCTATATTATTATTATTATTATTATAATCAAAAGAAGCGCTAAACCATAGGGGTCATACAGCGCTGTTGCATAGCTATAGGTTTTCCATTTAGAAAGCACTAAGGTAATCCTATCTGTAACACAAATGCATCTTCTAAAACAAACATTTATTTGTTTACAGTGGACCCCCGACTTTCGGCCAGTCTGAGTATCGGCTGGTTCAAGTTTCGATAGTTTTTTCGGCCCAATTTTTCCCCGACAATCGGCCATTTCCTCGACTATTGGCCCTCATACCAGACCTGTCCGCCTGTCCGTGCTTGACCGCCTCCCAGCGCAGGCATCATGAGCCAGTCTAGCTTTGTTCATCCTTGAGTGAACATTACCCAGCGCGCTCATTCAAACATTTCACAATAATTTTATTGTGTTTAGTGCTTGTCACTGTGAAATATAAGTCACCATGAGTCCAAAGAAGCTTCCTAGTGGCACCCCTGAGGTAGCAGGCATGCAGGGAGTGTAGCAGGCATACAGGGAGTGTAGGAGGCATGCAGGGAGTGTAGCAGGCATGCAGGGAGTGTAACAGGCATGCAGGGAGTGTAGCAGGGATGCAGGGAGTGTAGCAGGCATGCAGGCAGTGTAGCAGGGATGCAGGGAGTGTAGCAGGCATGCAGGGAGTGTAGCAGGGGTGCAGGGAGTGTAGCAGGCATGCAGGGAGTGTAGCAGGCATGCAGGGAGTATAGCAGGCATGCAGGGAGTGTAGCAGGGATGCAGGGAGTGTAGCAGGGATGCAGGGAGTGTAGCAGGCATGCAGGGAGTGTAGCAGGGGTGCAGGGAGTGTAGTAGGGGTGCAGGGAGTGTAGCAGGCATGCAGGGAGTGTAGAAGGCATGCAGGGAGTGTAGCAAGCATGCAGGGAGTATAGCAGGCATGCAGGGAGTGTAGGAGGCATGCAGGGAGTGTAGCAGGCATGCAGGGAGTGTAGCAGGAAGGCAGGGAGTGTAGCAGGAAGGCAGGGAATGGGGATTCTCCTCCAAACACTAAGCCCTCCCTCACTCCTCATCCCTATCTTCCAGATGCCATCAACAATCTTCAATAAAAGTAAGTAAAAATGTTATTTTATGTTTATTTAAATGTGTATTTAAATGTTTGTATTTATTTTCTAATAACTATAATATGTATAATTGTTTTGTGTATGTAAAACTATAGTTATTCTTTAAAAAAATATTTTTTTGTGAATATTTTTGGGTGTCTGGAACGGATTAATTGTACAGTGGACCCCCAGCTAACAAACACCCCGGAAATCGTACAATTATGTAAGTATAATATTGTAAGTGCTTGTGGAAGTGTATTTTTGGGGGTCTGAAATAGACTAACCTACGTGACATTATTTCTTAAGGACGTAAATTCGTTCGGTGATGGCACTTGAGTAGGCTTCTGGAATGAAGTTTTTTCGTTAGCCGGGGGTCCACTGTATTTACATTATTTCTTATGGGAAATAATGGTTCGACTTTCGGCCAGTTCGAGTTAAGGCCTAGCTTCTGGAACGAATTACGGCCGATACTCGGGGGTCCACTGTATTTAGTTATAAAAACTGCTGTAATTAAAATTTATAATATAAAACAAATTTTAAGCAGGATACAATTTTTTTTTATTAACACATCAGCCATTTCCCACCAAGGTAGGGTGGCTCAAAAAAGAAAAGCTTTTATCATTATTCACTCCATCACTGTCTTGCCAGATGTGCACTTACACTACAGTTAAATAAAGAAAATTCTATATAAAGTACAGTGGACCCCCGCCTAACGAGCAAAATTCATTCCAGAAGCCTGCTCAAGTGCCATTACCAAACGAATTTACTTCCTTAAGAAATAATGTCACGTAGGTTAGTCTATTTCAGACCCCCAAAAATACACTTCCACAAGCACTTACAATATTATACTTACATAATTGTATGATTTCCGGGGTGCTCGTTAGGCGGGGGGACCACTGTACAGTGGACTCTCAGTTTTCGTTGATAATTCTTTCCAGAATGCTGTTCGAATGTAAATTAGATTAGTAGTTTCACACCCCCAAAAATACACTTACAAAAGCACTTACAAAAATACACTACATAATTGTTCGAGTTGGGAGCTGTACGAAAACCGAGGGTCCACTGTACTGTATTTTCTCATTAAGTTTTTATAAACTATAAAAATTTAATAAAATGATGGATACTGTCTTATATAATCTAACACTGAACAACAAAAGCTTACCAGCAAAGACTGAGGCTACTGCAGCAATGAGGAATGATATTATGACTGCTGGTCCTGCTGTTTCTCTTGCAACTTGACCAGCAAGAACATAAATGCCAACCCCAATAGTTGAGCCAATACCAAGGAATGTTAGGTCGAGGGCAGTCAAAACTCTAGGCAGTTCTGTGTCCTCAAAAGTAACAAATTTTTTTCTTGATAAACGATAGATGAAATTTGACATTTTGGATTGTGTTCAGGTACAACTAAACAAACTGCAAAGATCATCTGAAAAAAAAAAGAAAAATGTTAATTAACATCAATGCTTAAAATTATAATTATTGTCTCACAAATATTAATTTTTCTCACTTAACTTTTCTTCCTTTCTTGCGTCTCTCTCTTAGTCTTGACTTAATAATGGTCAGAGGAGACCAAAATGTCATCTAAAAGTGTCCTTTCCAAACTGAGGGTTAGGTAAGATGAGAACTAATTTTCTTCATATGTACTAATAAATCTACCTACTATACTTATTTGAAGTCTACCAGGAAATTACTATATAGTAGAGCACTGACATATTGCACTGGCACTCTCAAACCAATTACTTACGTACACTGTAGTTACATTCTTTATAATAATAATATAATAATCTTTACATCGACAAGTACATGATACATCTCATACAGATCATAGCTGACATCAATGACATACTATATAGAAAGCCCCTGGTTATGCAGAGCACTTTGGGCAACTTAGGTACCTACTTACTGGTAGATGAACAGGGGGAAACAGGTATAAGGAAACATACTCAATGTCTTGCCTGTGCTGGTGATTGATCCCAGACCCTCAGTGTGTGCAGAGACTGGTCAATTACCCTTGATTAAATTTTAGAATTTTCTTAAGGTAGAATTATTTAAACAATATTTTTTCTCAAAGTTATTAAGAAATGCATTCATATTTTGTCTAAATTAATTTTAGGCACATAGAGTTCACATTTTGGGGGATTAAAAACTGTAGATTAAATCATTCATTTTTTAGTTAGTAACTAAATACATGTTCATGACACTTGAGTTTCTTGTACATCATCATTAATAATAATAATACAGTGGACCCTCGGTTTTCGTTGAAAATTCTTTCCAGAATACTGTTTGAGTGCCATTACCGAACGAATTTGTTCCCATAAGGACAAATGTAAATTAGATTAGTCATCTCAGACCCCCAAAAATACACCTACAAAAGCACTTACAAAAATACACTTACATAATTGTTCGAGTTTGGAGATGAATGAAAACCGAGCGTCCACTGTAATCATACAGTGGAACCTCGGTTTTTGTTTTTAACGCTTTCAGGGTCCAAGGCCATTTTTGGAAGGGGTGCACCAGTGTCCAAGAATTTAAAAAAAAAAAATTCTTATTTTTTCTTATGAAATAGTAGAGAATCTTTTTCTGAAGGTAATAAAACAAAAAGTACGAAATTTGATTGAAAATTGACGAAATTATGCTCTCGCGAATTTTGATGTGTCAGCGATATTTACGCATCGGCAATTTTGCCGAATTTGACTCCCATTTTAGGCCAATTACATTATTCCAGTCGACCAAATTCTTAGCTATTTCACTAGTATTACTTCTATTCTATCGATTGAGCACACGAAATCGTACAAAAAATCTGTACAGAGAGGTCTGTTTCTGGCGTCTCTAAGATTTGCCTAAAGTGGGACACGGCATTGTCATTGAACATGTTGCAGACAGGGCTTGCAACAGCTTTGTTAGGGTGATATTTCTCCACAAAACTTTGCACCTCACTCCACTTTGCACAAATGTCCTTAATTGCTGAAGGCAGCACATTCTCCCCTCTCTCTTCCTCCTCCTCTGAAGCAATTTCCTCAGCTGCAATCTACTGCTGTTCCAGATGAAGGTGTTGCAGCTCTTCAGTGGTTAGCTCTTCCCTGTGGTCATCCACCAACTCTTCCACATCCTGGCCACTCACATCCAACCCCATGGACTTTCCCAAAGCCACAATAGATTCCACAACAGGCAAAGGGTTGTCAGGGTCAGCCTCAAACCCTTCAAAATCCTTCTCTTGGACGCATTCTGGCCACAATTTTCTCCAAGTAGAGTTCATCGTCCTGGAAGTCACTTCCTGCCAAGCCTTATCTATAAGGCTTATGCAATTGAGGATATTGAAGTGATTCCTCCAGAACTCTCTTAGGGTCAATTCAGTGTCCGCGGTCACTTCAAAGAACCTTTGAAACATTGATTTGGTGTAGACTTTTTTGAAGTTTGAAATGACCTGCTGGTCCATGGGCTGCATGAGAGGAGTGGTATTAGGGGGCAAGAACTTCACTGTGATGAAACTAAACTCCAATAATTGGTCTTCCAATTCTGGAGGATGAGCAGGAGCATTGTCCATTACCAGGAGGCACTTGAGTGGCAATTTATTTTCCAGGAGGTATTTCTTCACACTCGGGCCAAACACTTCATTGACCCACTCAATGAAAATTTGTCTCGTGACCCATGCCTTATTGTTACCCTTCCACATCACACACAATTTACTCTTGATGACATTGTTTTTCTTGAACACTCGGGGATTTTCTGAGTGATACACCAGTAAAGGCTTCACTTTGAAATCCCCACTAGTGTTACCACAGAACAAAAGAGTTAGCCTATCCTTCATAGGCTTGTGTCCTGGCAGTGCCTTTTCCTCCTGCATGATGTAGGTCCTCTTTGGCATTTTCTTCCAAAAGAGGCCTGTTTCGTCACAACTGAAGACTTGTTGGGGGAGGAATCCTTCAGCCTCTACATACTCCTTGAATTCATCAACGAATTCTTCAGCCACATGTTTGTCCGAACTTGCAGCCTCGTCATACCTTAACACACTGTGTATACCAGATCACTTCTTGAAGTTGTTGAACCAACCTCTGCTGGCCTTAAATTCACTAGGAGCAGCACTCGTTCCAGGCATATTCTTTACGAGATCCGCATGCAGCTGCCTTGCCTTTTCGCAAATTATTGCCTCCACAACACTATCTCCCGCTAACTGTTTTTCATTGATCCACACCAACAACATCTTCTCAACATCATCGATTGTTTGCGATCTCTGTTTCATTAGCACACTTTCCCCTTTCACAACATCAGATTCCTTGATTTCTTTTTCCTTCGCCAGGATGGAACTGATCGTTGATGAGGACTTCCCATACATCCTGGCGAGATCGACCACACTTACACCACTTTCATACTTTTCTACAAGTTCTTTCTTGGATTCTATCATGTTTCTCACCTTCTTTATCAAAGGGCTGACACTCAGAACCTTCTTTGGCCCCATGGTGGCTTATTTAGCAGTCGCACTCAATAAACATGCACAAAAACAATCGATTATTATAAAATGTTTCGTATGAACGCACAGAGTAATGTTCACTCGATGAGAGACAAAGCCAGACTGACTCAGAATGCATGCGTGAGATGCTTTGTGGGCACGAGCAGGCGGACACGTTCGGTACGGTGGATGAAAACCAAGGTGACGAACGAAAACTGGGACAATATTTTGACGAAAAAAAGTTGCCGAAAACCAGGGCAAACGAAAACAAGGTTCCACTGTAATAATAATAGTAATAATAATAATAATGGAATGGAAGTAGAATGGCTTGGAGAGCGCATAAATCTGTAGGGGAAGGAAGGCAGGGTAGGGGTCGTCCTTGAAAAGGTTGGAGGGAGGGAGTAAAGGAGGTTTTGTGGGCGAGGGGCTTGGACTTCCAGCAAGTGTGCGTGAGCGTGTGAGATAGGAGTGAATGGAGACGAATGGATTTTGGGACCTGATGAGCTGTTGGAGTGTGAGCAGGGTAATATTTTGTGAAAGGATTCAGGGAAACCGGTTATCCGGACTTGAGTCCTGGAAATGGGAAGTACAATGCCTGCACTTTAATTAGCAAATCTCACTCCATTTTAAGACAGTTGCAACAACTGCCTGATGAAGGATAGAACTACCATAATATTTAAGGTACTTACAGAATACGTATAGTAGATGAAGTTCAGTACATCACACTGATTATACCAAAATGTAACAAGATGTTTAAGCAAGCTACAGGAGTTACTCCTACCATCAAACCTACTAGATACAGTAGCCATAAAGTAGAGATGTCTCATGTATCTCTGCACATGACAGATGACCAGATAATCAGGGAGGAATTTCCAAAACAATGTCAGGCATCTCTGTTATCTGATAAATAAAATACTTTCATAGATAAATATAAAATTCATTGTTCAAGGAAAAAGATGAAGCAACAGCACCTTAACCCTTTCACTGTCCATACCCCAGAAATGGTAGAGAATCTTTTTCTGAAGGTAGTGACACCAAGAGCACGAAATTTGATGGAAAACTTACGAAATTATGCAGGTACAAAGTTAGCAGTCTTGGCACAATTTATGCACTGGCAATTTCACCCACTTTGAGTTTTATTTTAAGCCAATTCCATTGCTCCATTCAACCAAATTTTTAGCTATTTCTATTGACTGAGCATAAAAAACTGCCCATTCAACTATTTCAACTACCTTGTAAGATGTGCAGAATTCAATAATTGGGCCAATTTTACACATTTATATAATAAAGTCAAAAATAAACAATGTAGACATTCCTGACAATAAAACATTTTCTCTGTTCATTAATCGTGTCCCTAGGTCTCTCCATATTAGACTTGCCTTCCACTTTCAATAAATAATCACACAAAAAAGAAAGATATACTCTAGTTCTCAGGTAATGAAATATAACCAAGAATGATTGGTTATGGTTCATGGTGTCCCAATACTTGAATCAGACCTACTGAAAACCCATAGAACAGACTGGGAAATGTAGGGGGGGAGGTCTTACCTGTCCTCAGGAATATAATAAAAATCAAACATTTCCACTACATTGAGCTTAATTTCAAGCTACTTCCGGTCTTCAAACCAAACAAAATCATTGTTTCAGTAGTATGTCTTCAATTCAATCAAATGATACCAAGAAACAACCAATAAAAACCATCCTAGAAAACACCTCAAATTTGTTATTTTAAGCCATACATGGTCAGAGTTTTGTTTTTACCATCATACACCGTGTAGGGTGGGATTTTTTTTATACTGTGCACACTCACTGCATACTCATTCTCTCATATCTAGGCCAAAATTTATCACTCACAGCTTATCTAAATGAGGTGAGCTCATGATGTAGAACTACATGAGAGCACCCTGGCCTCTACAATGTAGTTCTACATGATGGCCACTGAAAGGATGAAAGTGGCAAAAGCAGCAGCAACAACAGATAGCAGCAAAAGAAATGGTAGCAGCAGCAGTAACAACAGAAACTGGAGCAATGGCAGATGCAGCAACAGAAACAGCAGCAGATGCACTGCAAGTGAGAGTAGAGCCAACAGTCGCACTAACAAATGCAGGAAGAGCAGGAGTGATGAGGAGGAAGAGTGAACTTTTAGATTTAGCATCTATAGCTTTTATATCTTACAGTACAGTGCTGCACTATAAACACAGTCCAATACCAAGATCTTCACTGCTAGAAACTCCCCAAACAGTTGCACTTCAATTTAACAAAAAAGATTATTTCTACCCATGCCTAATTACCTGCAAGTTCTTCCCAGCCAGGTGGGAGTAATTGCATGCTCTGTTGCATTACTGATGCTTCTTGCATTATCTCTTACTTTGAGAGCAATGTGCCTGTCTTGTGCTTACTGCACAGAGGTTCAAGTCTCTACCACTTCTTATAAAAAGTGATCCACTTGAGTTTTATTATTTTTTTTTATTAACACATAGGCCGTTTCTCACCAAGGCAGGGTGGCCCGACAAAGAAAAACTTTCATCATCACTCACTCCATCACTGTCTTGCCAGAGGTGTGCTTACACTACAGCTACAAAACTGCAACATTAACACCCCTCCTTCAGAGTGCAGACACTTTACTTCCCATCTCCAGGAATCAAGTCCGGCCTGCTGATTTCCCTGAAACCCTTCATAAATGTTACCTTGCTTACACTCCAACAGCACGTCAAGTCCTAAAAACCATTTGTCTCCATTCGCACCTTTCTAACATGCTCACGCACGCTTGCTGGAAGTCCAAGCCCCGCGCACACAAAACCTCCTTTACCCCCTCCCTTCAACCTTTTCTAGGCCAACCTCTACCCCACCTTCCCTCCACTACAAATTTATACACTCTTGAAGTCATTCTATTTTGATCCATCCTCTCTACATGTCCAAACCATCTCAATAACCCCTCCTTAGCCCTCTGGATAATAGTTTTGGTAATCCCATGTACTTTTATTATTATACATATAATAATAATAAAAGTACGTAATATGATGAGTATGATGCAGCAGCAGCATCTGTTGTTGTTAGAAGAAGAGGAAAGAAGAAGAGAGAAGATAGAAGAAAAAGACATAAATAAAAGACAACAATGACAATGGTGAAGAGGTGGCAGTGGCACCGGCAGTAGCAACCATTATTACTATTCTTTCCCCAGTCAATCCACACAAACAAAGTCTGACTATGTAAAAGGGGAGTCAACATAATGAACTGTACTGCCACCACAAGCCACCTTGGATTACATTATAATGTTTCCCAATGATCTGATCAAAGCAACTGATAACACTGCATCCAGCAACTAATTTTACCCAACCATAAACAATATGAGATAAGAGAAAACTTAGACTGAATCTCGAACACCAGCAGATTTATTTGGATTTTATGCAAGCTTTTAGTCGAATTCCACACGAAAGGCTATTCTGTAAACATTAAAATATTGGAGAAACAAAAGGCAAAGTTTTAAATGATGAGAGATTTTTGTTTAAAAGACAATGAAAACAGTGAATAAGCAATATAATAAGAGGAGAGAAAGTATATATCACCAATGGGGGTCCCACAAGGATAAGCTTGTGGCCTCATGCTGTTTTTAAATTCGTATACAGTAATCCATTTTGCCAAGAGTAATAAATAATTAATGTACTCCATATCAAATTCAAAATTCAAATATTTATTTCTACATGATACAGTCTTTGTACAGAAATGGGAAATCTACTTTGGACTTCTCGTCGTTAATCGTACATAGCACCGGAAATCGTACAATTATGTAAGTATAATATTGTAAGTGCTTTTGTAAGTGTATTTTGGGGTCTGAAATGGACTAACCTACTTGACATTATTTCTAAGGGAGTAAATTCGTTGTAATGGCACTTGAGCAGGCTTCTGGAATGAATTTTGCTCGTTACTCGGGGTCCACTATACAGTGGACCCCGAGTTCGTAAAAACTTCACTCCTGAAGTCTGCTCAAGTGCCATTACGAGACGAATTTACTCCCTTAAGGAAAAATTTCACGTAGGTTAGTCTATTTCAGACCCCCAAAAATACACTTCCACAAGAACTTACAAAATTATACTTACATAATTGCACGATTTCCGGGGTATTCGTTAACCGAGGGTCCACTGTATATGTATACAGTGGACCCCCGAGTTTCGTAAAAACTTCACTCCTGAAGTCTGCTCAAGTGCCATTACCGAACGAATTTACTCCCTTAAGGAAAAATTTCACGTAGGTTAGTCTATTTCAGACCCCCAAAAATACACTTCCACAAGAACTTACAAAATTATACTTACATAATTGCACGATTTCCGGGGTATTCGTTAACCGAGGATCCACTGTATGTAAGTATATACATACAGCATATCACTGTAAAGAACAAAAAGGCACAATACCATGACTGGAACAATACACAAATAACCTGCCTATAGGAGAGAGGAGGAGCTCATGACGACGTTTCAGTTCGACTTGGACCATTTACAAAGTCACACTAACAGAAAAGAGTGAGGTAGCCAGTTTTTATAGGCAAGCAGGAAAGGGATGGTAACAAGAGAGGGAGAAGAGGAAGTAGTGGTAGGTAGGTAGTAGAAGTAGTAGTAGTAGAAGTAATAGTGGTAGTGGAAAGTAGGGAGAGTAGTTTAGTGGCAAAAGAGAGAAAAAAGGGTGAGTGAAGGGTGAAGGGAGACAAAAGTAAAGGTAGTAGCAATAGTAGAGGAATGGGGGGGAAGAGGAGTAGGTAGAAGTGGGGTCATTCTAAGAACAAGAAAAAGGAGTACTGCAGGAAAGCTAAGGGTAGGTCCAAACACGGGTGGGGGGGGAGGAAGAGTGACTAACAGTCAGTTTTTAGACTGACCATACCTCTTCCTAGTCCTCTCCTCCCCCCCATCCTTCTACTATTGCTACTATCTTTACTTTTGTCTCCCTTCACCCTTCACTCCCCCTTTTTTTTCTCTTTTGCCACTAAACTACTCTCCCTACTTTCCACCTCTTCTCCCTCTCTTGTACCATCCCTTTCTCACTCGCCTATATAACCTGGCTTCCTCACTCTTTTCTGTTAGAGTGACTCTGTAAATGGTCATTTCAGTATAATAGTGTGTGTGTGATGCAAAAATAAAAAATACCTGTACTGGAGGGCCCTACTTTACAGCGCTTCACTTTATGGCATTTTGCTAATGCAGTGATTTTCAATTATATTTATTCTTCATTTATTTAGACTTCCTACAATAAATATATTCACCACTCACTATAAGCTAAGAATGAAAATATTTTAAGGTAAGTAATATGTGTACTGTATATGCATTTTTTAGGCCTAGCTCTATTGCACACTTAATATATGATAGTGTAAGCATGTTATCAGACTTTCATATGCATTTGAAAGTGAAAAAGGCTACATTTTACTTTACAGTGATTTTCGCTTTACAGCAGTAGCCCGGAACCTAACCTGCTGTATAAGCAGGGCCCTCCTGTATATAAATTTCTAAATTCCTACAAGGCACTGATAAATTAAACAAGTTGAGCAATAGATGGATCGTGGAATTTAACTGCGATAAGTGTCACATTAACCCTTTCGGGGTCGGTGCCATACTAGCACGTTTTACGAGCAGGGGTTGGTGCCGTACTAGTACGCCCAAATTCTAGCGGCCTCAATTTAAGCAGAAAACGTCTGGTAGGCATACATATGAAAGAATGGGTCTGTGTGGTCAGTGTGCGCAGTATAAAAAAAATCCTGCAGCACACACTGCATAATGAGAACAAAAAAAAACTGACCATTTTTTTCAATTAAAACAGCGAGTTTGCAGTCAATTTTCGTATGGTATTTATTGATGTATTCTCGTTTTCTTGGTCTCATTTGATAGAATGGAAGATATATTACAGAAATAGAGATGATTTTGATTGTTTTGACAATGACAAGTACCTTGAAATTGAGCTCAAAGTAGCGAAAATGTTCGATTTTTGACGATGTTCAAGAGTAAACAAATCATACTATGCGTCCAATATACATCAACTGGAGAGTCTAATATTCTTGCACAAGTGCGCTGATATTATTTATACCATTTTTACAATGATGCAGTTGTATACATAACAGTAAATCTTCTATTTTTGTGTGAGAATAAAAATTCAAAATGGAAAGCAAAAGTAATGGAACAGGGGCCTGGAGACGTGGCTAATGAACAGAGAACAGGTTATTTTAGTGCCAGGAATGTCTGCCTTGTTTACTCTGGAACCTATTTTGAAATTGGCATCGTTTGAAATTTGTGTGAAATTGGAAAATTGCCATTTTCTGACCACTATTTTGGGTAGATGAAATTGGTAAATAGGCGGTTTCCTGTACTCAATCGATAGAAGAAATAGAGTTCTAGCAAAATAGCTATAGTTTTAGGAGACTGAAACATTGGAATTTGTCGAAAATAGGGCTCGAAGTGGGTGAAATCCCCGATGTGTCAGTGTCATAGATACCGCTAACTTCGCAAAAGCATAATTCCATTAGTTTTCGATCAAATTTCATAATTTTGGTGGCGTTATGATCGGAAAAAGATTTTCTATCATTTCATAAAAAAATTAATTTTTTTTTTTCCAAAAAATTTTCGACCCAAGGAACAGGTTTCCGAGAAGGCCTGTCGACCCCCAAAGGGTTAAGGAAATGGAAAACAAGTGAAACAAAATCAAGCCAACATGAAGAGAATAGATTGTGCGAGAAAATTATTGAAACCATTAGGCAAAGAGATGCATCTGGGAGTAATTGTAGGCAAATAAATTTGAACTGGTAGCAAAAATGGAGCAGAAACACTCATATGCTATACAGTAACAACAAATGTCAAAATAACTTTTCATAAATGGTGGAATAAAAATATACTTATAAATATACATATAGTACCTACATTTCTAGACTGGGATCTCAAAAAAGGTAGTTCGTGTTACAATCACTGAAACTTCAAAAATTATATGGTAATCAAAACTTTGACCTCTGCTCCTGTAACTACAAATACGGTACTTGATTGCAAGTGGACACACACATTAAAATACCAACTACAGTGGACCCCCGAGTTTCGTAAAAACTTCACTCCTGAAGTCTGCTAAAGTGCCATTACCGAACGAATTTACTCCCTTAAGGAAAAATTTCACGTAGGTTAGTCTATTTCAGACCCCCAAAAATACACTTCCACAAGAACTTACAAAATTATACTTACATAATTGCACGATTTCCGGGGTATTCGTTAACCGAGGGTCCACTGTACAGTGATATACTACTGAAGCTGCGAGTTATTTAACTTTTTCATTTAAAATAATTTAACACATTCACATTAGCTTCATGTGATGTTAGAACAACTCATGAACTTCCCCTCAATTAGCAGTGATCAATTTAAGGATGATAATATTTGGAGGAAAACTGAGATGATTAGCTGTCCAAGAGGTACTATGCTGTACTAATGTGCTATCATACAAGTGATAAAACATTGCTGTTTAAAGTTTTGCGATATGAACATTAGGACATCAAACTACTTTCAATAACACTTCTTAGATTCCTTATATCGTACATTTGTAACCTTCACTTAACTATGTACCTCTTGATTCAGTTTCAGTTTCTCTAACCTGTCATGTTTCAGGTTAGAATCATATACATGTGTGGGGTGTATGGTGTGTGGGGCGTGTGGTGTGTGGGGCGTGTGGTGTGTGGGGCGTGTGTGGTGTGTGGGGCGTGTGTGGTGTGTGGGG
>WNWK01007709.1:0-60000 GCA_009830355.1 Cherax destructor | reverse complement strand
TGTCTGTCTGTGTGTGTGTCTGTCTGTCTGTCTGTCTGTCTGTCTGTCTCTCTCTCTGTCTCTGTCTCTGTCTGTCTCTGTCTGTCTCTGTCTGTCTCTGTCTCTCTCTCTCTGTCTGTCTCTCTCTGTCTGTCTGTCTCTCTCTGTCTGTCTGTCTCTCTCTCTGTCTGTCTCTCTCTCTGTCTGTCTCTCTCTCTGTCTGTCTCTCTCTGTCTGTCTGGCTAGACACCAAGGACAACAAGGATAAAGTGTTCAAGAAAGCTTGTATGGGATAGGATAAAAAGGAATCCAGCCAGGTACATTAGAGATACGTATATTAAATGCTAAAGATGTGGCAATACAGTCAAACAAGTAAGCATGAAAGAAAAACAAAGGTACGTATCATATGAATGCTCTAATTTGATAACTCTGTAGATGAGAATAATATTAGGATATAAAATGGGCTACTATTATTATTTATGCACTTTTTAAAAGTGGTAAGTGAATACTGTGTATTTAGTTTTTTGAGCAAAGTGAGAGAACAATACAGTGGCTTTGTATCTTATCTTTTTATGACTTCATATGTGGTTATCATGTCTCCTCTTTCCTTCCTATCAGCCAAGAAGAGGGAGTATGTGTAAGAAATTAATGTTTTAATCACAAACTGATTAACTGGACCTTCAAGTACCAAACAAGATTTGATAACAACATACTTCAACAATTTACAACACAATTCGGTAAAATAGGTGAATAATGGGTTGAATCACATCTTGATGTACGTACATCTGGTTTTTAAAAAGAGAGACCAATAATAGTTTTACATTAAAAAGGCAGAATTCCCTCAGAGCAAACACTGAAGAAATGCCAAAGAAAAAAATGGAAATTATGCATGCCAACATAGGCCAACTTCATCGTAATTACAGAACTCGGAAAAGCAAGAATAAAATATTGAGATAACCATCCTTGAGAGACTGCAACATCTGTTATCTTAAGATGATTTTCTTTGTGTTTTGCTACAATGTCCATGTGGAAAACAGGAAAAAATAAAAAAAATGTTGCACAACATAATAAGCATTGATAATTTTAGTATACATATTACTGTATTTGAAAGGTTTTAATGTTCTGAATAGAAGCAACATAGATCAATTCATGTATGCCTAACTAAATTGGAATGCCCACAATGCTCTGCATATTAGGGGCTTTTGGCATGTACACCCCATTTATATCTATGAACTATGTACATCTTTGTATCATGTCACAATAAAATTATTATTATTATTATTATTATTATTCATGATCAGCAAGGTTATAACTGCTTGTACTCCTTAGGCCTATGAAAAAAATAAACCCTCTTAGTTATCTCAGAATAAACATTGAAGAGATAGAATAATCTAAAGTCAAGTACTTTTAACTGAAGCAAAATTTCCTCTTATCATTGGTTGTCTTATCATACAAGATTGGTAGAGAATCAAAACAATTCTCAAAACTTTTCTGTTGTATTTAACCTCTGATCGAATCTGATCTATTAAAAAACATAAAAAAAGCAGCTAGTAAAACTAAGATAATGGTGTACAAGGACACAAGACAGATCACTCTGGACAGCAATGTACTAAATACGTACATTATGTACTGCGTTATTAAAAAGGTATGATTACCCTATATACAGTGGTACCTCGACATACGAACAGCTCCCAACTACAACAATTATGTAAGTGTATTTTTGTAAGTGTATTCTTGGGGGTCTGAAACGGATTAATCTAATTTACATTATTCCTTATGGGAACAAATTCGTTCAGTATCAGCACTCGAACAGCCTTCTGGAATGAATTATGCTCGTAACCAGAGGTACCACTGTATATATGTATTACTATATTTACAGACCCAATAAGAAAACCTACAATGTTATTTTGTGTATCAGGCTTTACTAAAAACCACTGCTTGCCTAACAAAATAAATGTTTCAATTCACGTTTTGGTATATTACTACTGTTCAACACACTGGCAACACTACAAATAAAATTACTACAATACTGCATAAGAATTTACTGTACAGTACATACAGAACTGTATCTGAAAGTAAATGATATGATGACACTGACATTATGTGGCTGAAGACATACAGTTTAGGGCACTTAATATGGGAAATGTTTTGCCATGAACAACTTCTTTGACCCTAATACACACACACACTCATTATATATATAGTGGTACCTCTACTTACGAGCAAAATTCGTTCCAGTCGGCTATTCAAGTGCCGATACCGAAGGAATTTTTTCCCATAAGAAATAATGAAAATTAGGTTAATCCATTTCAGACCCCCAAAAATACACTTACAAAAGCACCTACAAAAATACACTTACATAATTGTTCGAGTTGGGAGCATAACACCATAGCAATTGCATCTGCTAGAAAAATGACAGGATGGATAATGAGAACCTTCAAAACCAGGGATGCCAAGCCCATGTTGACACTTTACAGATCGCTTGTTCTATCTAGGCTCGAATATTGCTGCACACTAACTGCACCTTTCAAGGCGGGTGAAATTGCTGACCTTGAAAATGTACAGAGAATCTTCACGGCACGCATAACTGCGATAAACCACCTCAATTACTGGGAACGCTTGAAGTTTCTAAACCTGTACTCTCTAGAACGCAGGCGGGAGAGATACATTATTATATACACATGGAAAATTCTCGAGGTATTAGTACCAAACTTGCACACGAACATCACTCCCTAAGAAAGCAAACGACTCGGCAGGCGATGTAACATCCCCCCAATGAAGAGCAGGGGTGCCACTAGCACGTTGAGGGACAACACAATATGTGTCAGGGGCCCAAGATTGTTCAACTGCCTCCCAGCATACATCAGGGGGATTACCAACAAACCCCTGGCTGTCTTCAAGCAGGCACTGGACAGGCACCTAAAGTCGGTACCTGACCAGCCAGGTTGTGGTTCGTACGTTGGACTGCGTGCGTCCAGCAGTAACAGCCTGGTTGATCAGGCTCTGGTCCAACATGAGGCCTGGTCACAGACCGGGTTGCAGGGGCGTTGACCCCTGGAATTCTCTCCAGGTAAACTCCAGAGGTACCACTGTATATATATCGTATTATGAACATGTGCAGTGAATTAAACTAAGATAATATGTGAAAAACCTTGAAGTACAGATCACCCACATGTTAGATACCCTATAACAAGTACTGATCACCCACATGTCTGATACCCTATAACAAGAAATGATCACCCCCACATCACAATGTAAAACAAGTACCGATTATCCACACGTTAGATGATCTATAACAAATACCGATCATCCACACGTCAGATGATCTATAACAAGTACCGATCATCCACGTCAGTTGATCTACAACAAGTACCGATCATCCACACGTCAGATGATATATAACAAGTACCGATCATCCATGTCAGATGATCTATAACAAGTACCAATCATCCACACGTCAGATGATCTATAACAAGTACCGATCATCCATGTCAGATGATCTATAACAAGTACCGATCATCCACACGTTAGATGATCTATAACAAATACCGATCATCCACACGTCAGATGATCTATAACAAGTACCGATCATCCACGTCAGATGATCTACAAGTACCGATCATCCACGTCAGATGATCTACAAGTACCGATCATCCACACATCAGATAACCTACAAGTACCGATCAGCCACGTCAGATAACCTACAACAAGTACGGATCATCCACGTCAGTAACCTACAACAAGTACGGATCATCCACGTCAGATAACCTACAACAAGTACGGATCATCCACGTCAGATAACCTACAACAAGTACGGATCATCCACGTCAGTAACCTACAACAAGTACGGATCATCCACGTCAGATAACCTACAACAAGTACGGATCATCCACACATCAGATAACCTACAAGTACCGATCATCCACGTCAGATCTATAACAAGTACCGATCATCCACGTCAGATGATCTACAACAAGTACCGATCATCCACGTCAGATGATCTTTAACAAGTACCGATCACCCAGACGTCAGATAAGTAATGACATGATCAGACCAGCAGCTGGTACTGTCCAGTTGTCACTGCCTGGGGGAGACGGAAAGTATCAGCCACTGGCCACACTGCCACCACCACCTTCACTGTCAATATAACTTGTTTCTACTTACCAGTTATGAGAAGAGTGCCAGGGGAGCAGGTAGAGGAGGTGCCTACTGCACCAGGTGCTATCAACAAGTGCCATGGTAGCCAGGTACACGTTGCTTCTCACACAACACTGATAAACTTATCATAAAAAACCCAAATGTTTTCCTCTTCCAGGGAGGACTAATGTTACATATAACAAGAGAGATCGAGAGATATAATCTTTATTTCTACAAGTACATGTATAAGGTATACAGGTCATAATGTGTATACTACCCTTCAGTATCTAGTGGTAGATTATAGCAAGTTACTGAAGTTTGTATACCACCCTTCAGTAAGCAATAATAATAATCTTTATTTCTACAAGTACATGCATAAATTATACAGGTCTAGATAACATCGATAATATACTATTATATAAAAACCCCCTTGAAGTTATTTAGGTAGAGGTACACATAAGGACAATTGTCATACCTATTAACATGTGTAAATTACATAGGCTAGCCCCAAAAAAGTCAGACAAGGAGTTACTGAAGGATAAACACAGTCAAAAGTGTTCATATACCCTTCATTATCTAATGTTACATTAGGTAAATATCTAGTTTAGGGGCTAGTTGAGTTGATCGGCAACTGAGTCTTTAAAATGTTCAATATTTTGTGGAAATGGTAAGAACCGTAACGTAACCTAAGTCAACCTAACCTAATATAACCTAACGGAACTTCACCTTAACCCACCAGTGGTAGATATGGTAATTCTTCTTTGTTTCTGCTTAAGATGCTTCACCAACGAGGTTATTAACACACCGGTTGTCTATGTTCACCCATCAGTAAAATGGGTACCTGGGTGTTAGTTGACTGGTGTGGGTCGCATCCTGGGACAAAACTGATCTAATTTGCCCTAAATGCTCAGCATAACAAAGGGCTTTCTATATAGTAGTATGTCATTGATGTCAGCTAGATCTGTATACCTTGTACATGTACTTGTAGTAAATAAAGATATTATTATTACTTTTATTATTATTATCATAATGAACACCGTGAACACAAATACGACGGTGTTTCGTGGCTCGGTTGGTAGTGCACTCGCCTCAGACACTAACTGTCCATGGTTCAATCACCGGCACGAGTGGAAACATTGGGCATGTTTCCTGGCACCTGCTGTCCCTGCTCACTAGCATTAAGTACCTGGGCAAGTCGACTATTGTCTACCTGAGGGCATTCCGGGGATCAACGCCCCCGCGGCCCGGTCCATGACCAGGCCTCCTGGTGGATCAGGGCCTGATCAACGAGGCTGTTACTGCTGGCCGAACGTAGTCCAACGTACGAACCACAGCTCAGCTGATTGGCACTGACTTTGGGTATCTGTTCAGCTCCCTCTTGAAGACAACCAGGGGTCTACTGGTAATTTACCTTATGGGTGGTGGGAGGCTGTTGAACAGTCTTGGGCCCCGGACACTTATTGTGTTTTCTTTTAGTGTACCAGTGGCGCCCCTACTTTTCACTGGGGGGTATGTTACATCGGCTGCCAAGTCTTTTGCTTTCGCAGGGAGTGATTTCTGTGTGCAGGTTAGGGACCAGTCCCTCCAGAATCTTCCAGATGTAGATTATGATGTATCTCTCTCGCCTGCGCTCCAATCGTTCCCAGTAGCTAAAGTTTTTGAAGGAACTTATACGTGCAGGTTCTCTCTACATTCTCTAGATCTGCAATTTCACCTGCCTTGAATGGGGATGTTAATGTACAGCAATATTCTAGCCTAGAGAGAACAAGTGATTTAAAAAGCCATCCTATCAGTTTCCTCGCAGATGTGATAGTGGCACTGTTGTGGTCCTTGAAGGTGAGATCTTCGGACATTACCACTCCCAGGTCCTTCACATTACTTTTCCGCTTTATTGTGTGATTAGAGTTTGTAATATATTCAGTCCTAGCTATTATTTCCTCCAGTTTTCCATAACGGAGTAGTTGGAATTTGTCTTCATTGAACATCATATTGTTCTCCGTTGCCCATTGGAAAACTTGGTTCATATCTTCTTGGAGATTTGTCGTGTCCTCAATGGATGACACTCATGCAGATCCTAGCATCGTCTGCAAAGGATGATACAGTGCTATGGTTTACATCTCTGTCTATGTCTGATATGAGAATGAGGAACAAGATAGGTGCGAGTACTGTGCCTTGTGGGACAGAGCTCTTCACTATGGCAGCTTCTGATTTAACTCTATTTACCACTATTCTTTGTGTTCGATTGGTTAGAAAGTTGAAGATGCATCTGCCTACTTTGCCAGTTATCCCTTTAGCACGTATTTTGTGTGATATTACACCATGATCGCACTTGTCAAAGGCTTTTGCAAAATCTGTGTATACTACATCTGCATTCTGTTTGTTTTCCAGTGCATCTAAGACCATATCATAGTGGTCCAATAGCTGCGAGAGGCAGGAGCGACCTGCTCTGAAACCATGTTGCCCTGGGTTGTGGAATTTTGGGGAGTCCAAGTGGTTTGCAATCCTGCTTCTTAGAACTCTTTCAAAGATTTTTATGACGCGGGACTTTAAAGCTATTGGTCTATAATTCTTAGCTATTGCTTTGCTGCCCCCTTTATGGAGATTAGATTTAGATTTTGCCACCGAAGTGGCTGTGGGGCTATATCCGTTGTTTTCAGTGACTGTGGAATCTCACCCGTGTCTATGCTCCTTCTCCATAGCATACTTGGAGAAGGAGCTTAGACACAGGTGGGTCTCATCCTGGAAGACAAGATTAAAGTACCCCATTGGAAATAAGATGGATAGTCCTAGATGACGCACTAACAAACTTTATCTTATCTTATACCCGCAATTATTGCGGTGTCAACCCGGGCACCCTAGCTGTTGTGGCCAGTGAAGTCACCTCATGGAGAGAGAAAACAGATTATTAATATTATTATTATTATTATCAAATTAAGTGCTAAACCCGTAAAGGTCATACAGCAAGGGAAAACAGAGAGAGGAACAGTGATGCCCATTCCGTGTGCACAGACAGTATTTCACTGTTTAAAAACAGTCAAATGGGTGACTGATGAGCGATGAAAGTGCCTTAGACAGTGAAAATCTCACAGTTATGTTCACTGCACTCGGTGGTTTCCAGTGTCCCGTTCGCAAGGCAGAACTTTTCATCATCTTCAATACACAAATAAGCCGCACATATGATCGAAACGTCGTCATAAGTTTGTCTCCTATGAGGTTATTTGTGCATCGCTCCAGTCATGGTATTGTGCTTTTTTATTTTTTATCGTCTTCAATTTAAGTGGAATTTATTACCGCTGTTGTACGTTGTAAGTATAGTTATTTGGATAGAGAACAACCCGAATTAGTCATAAAGACCACACCAGACCTGGTCGTCAAGACCACACCAGACCTGGTCGTCAAGACCACACCAAACCTGGTCGTCAAGACCACACCAGACCTGGTCGTCAAGACCACACCAAACCTGGTCGTCAAGACCACACCAGACCTGGTCGTCAAGACCACACCAGACCTGGTCGTCAAGACCACACCAAACCTGGTCGTCAAGACCACACCAGACCTGGTCGTCAAGACCACACCAGACCTGGTCGTCACGACCACACCAAACCTGGTCGTCAAGACCACACCAAACCTGGTCGTCAAGACCACACCAGACCTGGTCGTCAAGACCACACCAAACCTGGTCGTCAAGACCACACCAGACCTGGTCGTCAAGACCACACCAGACCTGGTCGTCAAGACCACACCAAACCTGGTCGTCAAGACCACACCAAACCTGGTCGTCAAGACCACACCAGACCTGGTCGTCAAGACCACACCAGACCTGGTCGTCAAGACCACACCAGACCTAGTCGTCAAGACCACACCAGACCTGGTCGTCAAGACCACACCAGACCTGGTCATCAAGACCACACCAGACCCTGTAAAGGTCCCAAAACAAGTGGCCAGGTGGTCGTCTCCAGCTCAAAAATCCCAGTTGCAGCATCTTTGGATCACAACCAAAGCATCCGGTTTCAATCCTGAACGGGTGGGCATGTTTCCTTACACCTCTTGCCACATAATCACCTACCAGCAAAAGGTACATGTTGTGGGTTGCATCCTGGACATGATAGTATACCTTTCGTAGGGCCAGGCTTAAATAGGTTAACAGTTCTTGGCTAGTAAACTTAAATATGATGAGAAGTGTATAACTAATGTTGATACGTATAACACCAGGAACCAGGTTAGTGATATCAAGTGTGAGTGTTCCTCTTCTTCCCCTATCACCCTGCCTCTCCTCTTCTTCCCCTATCACCCTGCCTCTCCTCTTCTCCCCCTATCACCCTGCCTCTCCTCTTCTCCCCCTATCACCCTGCCTCTCTTCTCCCTATCACCCTGCCTCCTCTCTTCCCTATCACCCTGCTCTCCTCTTCTCCCTATCACCCTGCTCTCCTCTTTCCCCTATCACCCTGCCTCTCCCTCTTCTCCCACTATCACCCTGCTTCCTCTTCTCTCCCTATCACCCTGCCTCTCCTTCTCCCCCTATCGCCCTGCCTCTCATCTCCCTCTATCGCCCTGCCTCTCCTCTTCTCCCCTATCGCCCTGCCTCGCCTCTTTCCCTATCACCCTGCTCTCTTTCCCCCCTATCACCCTGCTCTCTCCTCTTCTCCCCTATCACCCTGCCTCTCCTCATTCTCCCTATCACCCTGCCTCTCTCTCTTCTCCCCTATCACCCTGCTCTCCTCTTTCCCCATCACCCTCCCTTTCTCCTCTTCTCCCCTATCACCCTGCCTCCTCTTCTCCCTATCCCCTGCCTCTCCTCTTCTCCCCTATCACCCTGCTCTCCTCTTCTCCCTATCACCCTGCCTCCTCTTCTCCTATCACCCTGCCCCCTCCTCTTCTCCCCTATCACCCTGCCTCTCCTCTTCTCCCTATCACCCTGCCTCTCCTCTTCTCCCACTATCACCCTGCCTCCTCTTCTCCCCTATCACCCTGCCTCTCCTTCTCCCCTATCGCCCTGCCTCTTATCTTCTCCCACTATCGCCCTGCCTCTCATCTTCTCCCACTATCGCCCTGCCTCTCATCTCCCACTATCGCCCTGCCTCTCATCTCCCACTATCACCCTGCCTCTCATCTTCTCCCCCTATCACCCTGCCTTCCTCTTCCCCACTATCACCCTGCCTCCTCTTCTCCCTATCACCCTGCCTCTCCTCTTCTCCCACTATCACCCTGCCTCTCTCTTCCCCCTATCACCCTGCCTCTCCTCTTCTCCCCTATCACCCTGCCTCTCCTCTTCTCCCCTATCACCCTGCTCTCCTCTTCTCCCACTATCACCCTGCCTCTCTCTTCTCCCCTATCACCCTGCCTCTCCTCTTTCCCACTATCACCCTGCCTCTTCTCCCCCTATCCCTGCCTCTCCTCTTCTCCCTATCACCCTGCCTCTCCTCTCTCTCCCCTATCGCCCTGCCTCTCTCTCCCTTCCTGCCTCTCTCTCCTCGCTCCTCTTCTCCCCTATCCCCTGCCTCTCTCTTCCCTATCCTGCCCTCTCCCTATCCCCTGCTTCTCTCCCCTATCCTGCCTCTCTCTCCCTATACTGCCTCTCTCTCCCCTATCCCCTGCCTCTTCCCCTATCCCCCCTCTCTCTCCTATCCCCCTCTCTTCTCCCCTATCCCCTGCCTCTCCCCCCTTCCCTGCCTCTCTCCCCTTCCCCTGCCTCTCTCTCCCTATCACCTGCCTCTCTCCCCTTCTTCCCTCCCCTATCCTGCCTTCTCTCCCTATCCCCTCTCTCCTCTCCCTATCCTGCCTCTCCCCCCTATCCCCTGCCTCTCTCCCTATCCCCTGCCTCTCTCTCCCCTACCCCTGCCTCTCCCTCTTCTCCCCCTTCCCTCCTTCTCCCCCTTCCTCCTCTCTCTTTCCATCCTCCTTTCTTCTCCCCTATCCCCTGCCTCTCTCCCTATCACCCTGCTATCTTCTCCTTCCTCCTCTCTCTTCCCCTTCCCCTGCCTCCTCTTCTCCCTATCCTCTCTCTCTTCTCCCCTGCCCTCTCTCTCCCTGCCCTCCTCTTCCCCTATCCCCTGCCTCTCTCTCCCCTATCCGCTCTCCTCTTCTCCTACGCCCTCTTCTCCCTATCTTCCTCCCTTTCTCCTATCCTCCTTCTTTCCCATCCCTGCCTCTCCTCTTCCCTATCACCCTGCCTCTCCTCTTCTCCCCTATCTCCTCTCCTTCCTTCCCCTCTCTTTCCCTATCCCCTGCCCTCTCCCCTATCCCCCCTCTCTCTTCCCCCTCCTCTTCCCTTCTCCCCTATCACCCTGCCTCTCCCTCTCCTTCACCCTGCCTCTCTTCTCCCTTCCCTCTCTCTTCCCTATCACCCTGCCTCCTCTTCTCCCCTAACCTCTCCTCTTCTCCTATCCCTGCCTCCCTCTTCTCCCCTATCACCCCTCCCTCTTCTCCCCTATCACCCTGCCTCTCCTCTTCTCCCCTATCCCCTGCTCTCCTCTTCTCCCCCTACCTTCCTCTCTCTCCTCCTATCCCTCCTCTCCTCTTCCCCTATCACCCTGCCTCTCTCTTCTTCCCCTATCACCCTGCCTCTCCCTCTTTCTCCCCTATCCCCTCCTCTCCCTCTCCCCTATCCCTCCTCCTCTTCTTCCCCTACCCCTCCTTTCTTCTCCCCTATCACCCTGCCCTCCTCCTCTTCCCCTATCACCCCTCCTCTCCTTCTCTTCCCCTATCACCTGCCCTCTCTTTCCCCTATCCCCTGTCTCCTCTTCTCCCCTATCACCCTGCCTCTCCTCTTCTCCCCTATCACTCTGCCTCTCCTCTTCTTCCCCTATCACCCTGCCTCCTCTTCTCCCCTATCACCCTGCCTCTCCTCTTCTCCCCTATCACCTGCTCTCTCTTCTCCCCTATCCCCTGCCTCTCCTCTTTCCCCTATCACCCTGCCTCTCCTCTTCTCCCCTATCACCCTGCCTCTCCTTTTCTCCCCTATCCCCTGCCTCTCTCTTCTCCCTATCCCCTGCCTCTCTCTTCTCCCCCTATCACCCTGCCTCTCCTCTTTCCCCTATCACCCTGCCTCTCCTTCTTCCCCTCTCCCTGCCTCTCCTCTTCTCCCCTATCACCCTGCCTCTCCTCTTCTCCCCTATCCACCTGCCTCTCCTCTTCCCCTATCACCCCTCTCCTCTCATCATCCTCTTTCCCCACTATCCCTGCTGCCTCTCCTCTTCTCCCCTATCACCCTGCCTCTCCTCTCTCCCCTATCCTTCCCTCCTCTTCTCCCATCCTCCCTGCCCTCCTCTTCTCCACCACCTCTTCCTCTTCTCCCTTCTCCCTGACTACCTCTTCCCCCTCTCCCCTATCCCGCTTCTCCTCTTTCTCCCCTACTCCTCTGCCTCTCCTCTTCTCCCCTATCACCCTGCCTCTCCTCTTCTCCCCCTATCCCCTGCCTCTCCTCTTCTCCCCTATCACCCTCCTCCTCTTCTCCCCTATCACCCTGCCTCTCCTCTTCTCCCCTATCACCCTGCCTCTCCTCTTCTCCCCTATCGCCCTGCCTCTCCTCTTCTCCCCTATCACCCTGCCTCTCCTCTTCTCCCCTATCACCCTGCCTCTCCTCTTCTCCCCTATCACCCTGCCTCTCTCTTCTCCCCTATCACCCTGCCTCTCCTCTTCTCCCCTATCACCCTGCCTCTCCTCTTCTCCCCCTATCACCCTGCCTCTCCTCTTCTCCCCTATCACCCTGCCTCTCCTCTTCTCCCCCTATCACCCTGCCTCTCCTCTTCTCCCACTATCACCCTGCCTCTCCTCTTCTCCCCTATCACCCTGCCTCTCCTCTTCTCCACTATCACCCTGCCTCTCCTCTTCTCCCACTATCACCCTGCCTCTCCTCTTCTCCCCTATCACCCTGCCTCTCCTCTTCTCCCCCTATCGCCCTGCCTCTCCTCTTCTCCCACTATCGCCCTGCCTCCTCATCTCCCACTATCGCCCCTCCTCTCCTCTTCTCCCCCTATCGCCCTGCCTCGCCTCTTCTCCCACTATCACCCTGCCTCTCCTCTTCTCCCCTATCACCCTGCCTCTCCTCTTCTCCCTCTATCACCCTGCCTCTCCTCTTCTCCCACTATCACCCTGCCTCTCCTCTTCTCCCTATCACTCTACCTTGAGAGGCCACCCGCTACGTATTCTCTGAAAAAAAAAACTCAAAACGTGTCTGCCGGGTTAGTTTAATATCTTTATTATAAGCTTCACACTTGTCCTGTGGGCGTTAGTTAGATTAATATATTATTATGCACCCCATACCCATCCTGTGGGCGGTAGTCAAAATATTACAGAGGTACATAATGGGTCCAGGGACTGGGCCACAAAAGTTCTGATAGCTGAACAAGTTACAACGGTAATGAATTATTTACACGTTTATATCTGGTTATAATCGTAATGAGTTATTTATGCATACAAGAATTAGGTATATTCCGTGCAGGGCTATTGTAGGCCATGCGCGGAAAACGCCTTGTATCAAGTAAATAGTATCCTTAATCTATATACAGCAAACTTATTCAGTATGCTGAAACAATTAAGAGTTACAGCGAAACTACTATAAGAATTACCCATACGTAAAAGTGAAACAATGCATCACTAAGAAAATGACTCCTTGATCACCATCATAAAACATCTCAATGAACGCTTGCTATCACTCGCAAGATATCTAAATACAGTCCGGCAGTCGTAATGGAGCAATAACTCGTGTCACTCTTAAACAGTCAGTCATGATGTGAGGTACGCGGAGTCAACACGTATTTATGGAGGCATCATTGATCTATATCTTGGCTCCAATATTACCGCTTGTGTATCAATTTTCGTAAAAATATATTGTTAGACAATTTCCTAACTACAATCAGTGGTATCGGAAATAACTAGTTAAATGAAAACACTTTAGTGACTCCCTGCTCAAAAGGAAAAAAAAGTCTCTCATGTGACACTTAGAATGCGTATTTTCTGTTGTTGCGACACTGAACAATAACTTGCTGTTCACCCGGGTGTTAGTCGACTGGTGTGGGTCGCATCCTGGGAACAAAATTGACCTAATTTGCCCGAAATGCTCCGCATAACAAGGGGCGTTCTATATAGTAATATGTCATTGATGTTAGTTAGGTTTGTATACGTTGTACCCGGAGTTTACTTGGAGAGAGTTCCAGGGGTCAACACCCCCGCGGCCTGGTCTGTGACTAGGCCTCATGGTGGATCAGAGCCTGATCAACCAGACTGTTACTGCTGGCCGCACGCAGTCCGACGTACGAACCACAGCCCGGCTGGTCAGGCACCGACTTTAGGTGCCTATCCAGTGCCTGCTTGAAGACAGCCAGGGGTCTATTGGTAATATCCCTTATGTACGCTGGAAGGCAGTTGAACAGTCTTGGGCCCCTGACACTTATTGTGTTATTCTCAACGTGCTAGTGGCACCCCTGCTTTTCATTGGGGGGATGTTACATCGTCTGCCGAGTCTTTTGCTTTCGTAGGAAGTGACTCTCGTGTGCAAGTTTGGTACTAATCCCTTGTAGAAATAAAGATTATTATTGTTATTATTAATGTAAGTAGTATTCATTTTTTTAATAATCACATGATTAGCCGCTCTGGCCAACCTAAAATCCAAACATAGCTAACCATAACTATAATCACCTATTATAATGACCCTGATCTTCGTACACTGAATATGCTAACAGGAAACTAAACCTCTAATATACGAAAAATTGCACCCTTTGAAGTTATGTAACTCAAACTGCCTCGTTACAGTTAAGCAGTATACCATATTTTTTACACAATCAAGTTGAACACCTTTGTGATGTCTGGCACAACCACTGACCCGATTATCCAGCTATAAATAATAAATGTGAACTATGATTCGGTAGAGCCTTATCAGTTTATTGCTTTACAATGAAGATAAAGGCAACATACAAATACAAACTATTTCTTTGCATAGTATACACTGTGAGGTTTACATGTTATAACATATTGTTAAGTACAAAGAAAGTCACTAACACGTCTGAGCATTTCACTGAATCTGAACTCATTTCTGCTCTACCTCAAGGTAAATCTATATTCCTAATAAAGATATAATTGCTAACATATTCACATTATTTTATCAAGTGCCACATAGATAATGTACAACATTATCTATGTGATGGGTAGCTCCCAAACTTGTTTATCTCAAATGTTATCATTCCAGTCTTAAACTCAGTAAAATGTTTTATGCCTCATGTTTTTAACTTGTCGTTTGTTTAAAATCAACCACACGAGAGGATGAGCTTATATAAATAGTTTTATTAATAGAGTTAAAACATTTTTAGTTTCCTATGTTGCATGACTTTTTGCATGTGCATTTAGTTTGATCATCTAACTAAATGCAAATTATGTAATCAGGCATATGGTCACTGTCTTGAACACTATGTGCTTAATTGTCCACTTATTTAGGAATATAGAGATAGACAGTATAATAACCTATGTGACATGTCAAGATATCTTATTAATGAAAATAAGATACCAGATATACTAAACAAATTCCCTAAATTTGCTTGTAACAGATAAGTGAACTGTAGATATAAATCCATATGTACACCTGTTAACCCTTTTGGGGCCTAGTTCCTAGGCCTTTTGTGTATCCATATGCTCTTGCGCTACCCTCCACAGGATGGATATGGGGTGCACAATAAACTAGCCACTTCGGTGGCAAAATCTAATCTTTTTGCATGGAAGTTTATGAGCCGAACACAACTAGTTTTGTGTTCGGAAAGGACCTGTCATGACACTGTCATTCACAGTGGCCACATCTCGACTCAAATATGCTTTAAATTCATGATAGTGCAAAGAGAACTATATTGAAGTCTGACTTCAACGACGTTTGTGTGTCGATAATAATAATAATATCTTTATTTCTACAAGTACATGTACAAGGTATACAGACCATAGCTGACATCAATGACATACTACTATATAGAAAGCCCCTTGTTATGCAGAGCATTTCGGGCAAATTAGGTCAGTTTTGTCCCAGGATGCGACCCACACCAGTCGACTAACACCCAGGTACCCATTTTATACTGATGAGTGAATATAGACTACCGGTGTAAGGAAACACGTCCAATGTTTCCACCTCTTTGCCGGGAATCGAACCCGGACCCTCACCGTGTGAAGCGAGAGCTTTTGCCACTTGCTTTTGCCATATCTATCCTGTTGGCGGTTATCAAAGGATTACAGAGACACATCATGAGTCTAGGAACTGAGCCCCGACTCCAGATTATTTTAATAGCTTCGTTATGCACCCCATAGCTCTGGCAGAAGAGTTGAAGCAGGTGTGTGGCGTCATGATTTAAGAAACAGAAAAGACTCCCCATAACTGTCGTGATTACATTTTCTATATGGGGGACTCATTTGTTTCTTGGACACATTAGTAAATAAATTATTGTTTTGGCTTCATATATAAAGTGAAACTTTAACACTGGTTTTAAAAGTAAATTATGTAGAATTTAACCTAGGATAACCTAATAAAGTCATACACTGTGACTCGATCGCTAGCGCACTCAGCTCACACACTGAGGTCCGGAGTTCGAATCTCCGGTACGGCTGGAAAACATTAGGGACGTGTTTCCATAAGACACCTGCTGTCCCTGTTCACCCATCAGTATGAAATGGGTTCCTGGGTGTTAGTCGACTGGTGTGGGTCGCATCCTATATAGTAGTATGTCATTGATGTCAGCTAGACCTGTATACCTTGTACATGTACTTGTAGATAATAATAATAATATTAATAATAATAATAATAATAATAATATTATTATTATTATTATTATTATTATTATTAATATAATTACTGGGGTCATTGTATAGTAACTCCCATCTTGACAGGAGGACACCATGCCCAGCCCTTCTAGGGCATGGTAGGTGCCAGAGCTGGAGCTTGCTACCATCTGCAGCTCACAAGGCTGCCATTCCCATTTGTTCCCCTGGGGCGGGGAAGATGGCAGACCAGAGAGGCCTAGCTTCTCCCTACGAGCCCCGTGAAGGCGGGGAATGGGGCTAGGCCTGGGGACAGTTGGTCCCAACGATGAGGGGGTACTTGTACCTCCTCCCATGGGAGACTTAGGTCTCAGACACTCCCAAGACAGGGAGCCAAGACCGGGTCACCTGGAAAAGACCCGGGCCGGGAGTACCGGCGAATCTACAACAACAATCTCATCTTGACATTCCCAGCTCATTTTAATTCAAGTCAGTTATTTATTTGAAAATCACCCATAGGATGAACAGCATTTCGGCCCCTTTTATGCATATTTTATTATGAATTCAGAAATACCTTGTATCGTAGCGCGTTCGGCTAACTATCGAATGGACCTGGGTCGAATTCTGGGCGGGGAGACACATATAGGTAAGTCTCCTAACACGTGTTGTCCCTGTTACCTAGCAGTAAACAGGTCACGTGAGAATTAGTCAGTTGTTGTGGGTCGCATCTTGGGACTTGGGAAAATACCTTAAAATAATTCCAACGGAGAAAAGCCACACTGCTGGGCTGTGTTGTCGTACTGTGGACTTTCAAAGTTATTGTACCATGTATTTATTATGATGTGAAATATATTATTATTATTATCCTTAGTAGTAGTAGTAGCATTAGATACCGTAGCAGTAATAGTAGCAGTAGATGCAGTAGTAGTAGTAGTAATAGTAATAGCAATAGTAGTTATAGTAGCAGTAGTATTTGTTATAGTAGCAGTAATTGTTGTTGTAGTAGCAGTAATAGTAGTGGTAGTTGTTGTAGTTGTAGTAGAAATTGTAGTAATTGCAGTAGTAGTAGTCGTTGTTGTTGTTACTGTTGTAGTAATAGCAGCAGTACTGGGATTATCTCGAGTTATTTAGCTTATGGGGTTAATAATCAGAATGTTCTTCTTGACCCCCAGCGAGATACCGGTAATCTTATCGCAATGTACCACTCCAGTGATCTCAAAGTGACCCGCCATGCCTAACTTTGGGGACAGCCAGGAGACTGCAGCACCACACGACAGATAACCATCAGCTGTTTCAGTCTTCCTGTAACTCTCTCAAGAATAAACACCCTTCAGAGGAGGTTCTTTGAGGATAGTGGCGAGCTCTGAACCCCAAAATTGGAGCTAGCCTCCTGTTTCTAGGATCAACCCATATTACCTCCCGTTCCCCGGGCTCTGTATGACCTTTACGAATTTAGTGATTCCCATGAATATAATAATAATAATAATAATAATAATAATAATAATAATAATAATAATAATAATAATAATAATAATAATAATCAGTGGAGCAGCTACGGGGAATGGGCTAAAGCCTCAAGATGCAAATACTTTTTTTTTGTAATTAATGGCCAATTTTCACTGAGTTATATTGACCAGCGACCACGAGGTTTAGTTAGTTTAATATCTTTATTATGCACCCCATACCCATCCTGTGGGTGGAAGTCAAAAGATTACAGAGGTACATAATGGGTCCAGGGACTGGGCCTCAAAGTTTTGATAGATGAACAAGTTACTAAGGTAATGAACTCCAGGTAGATCTGGTCACAATCATGACCAAGTTACAAAGGTAATGAATCATCTACACATGAAAGCACGATGACAGCACGGAAATGAGTGAGCTACTAAAGTCCCAATTTTAGCGAGCCGCTAACCAGACTGAGAGTCGAAGACCTAAATGTATTGTTTATGAGCTAGACACAGAATTTGGTAAACTCAAACCTATCTGACATTATCCTGACGCCAAATGACTTCGAAAAGGCGATAAATGACATGCAGATGCACTCTGCCCCAGGCCCAGACTCATGGAACTCCGTGTTCATCAAGAACTGCAAGAAGCCCCTATCATGCGGTTTTAACATCCTATGGAGAGGGAGTATGGACACTGGGGTCGTCTCACAGCTGCTAAAAACAACAGACATAGCCCCACTCCACAAAGGGGGCAGTAAAGCAATAGCAAATAACTACAGACCGATAGCGCTAACGTCCCATATTATAAAGATCTTTGAAAGGGTTCTAAGAAGCAAGATTGCCACTCATCTAGATACCCATCAGTTACACAACCCAGGACAGCATGGGTTTAGAGCAGGTTTCTCCTGTCTGTCCCAACTACTGGGCCACTATGACAAGGTTCTGGATGCTCTAGAAGACAAACAAAAGGGAGATGTAGTATTCACAGACTTTGCAAAAGCCTTTGACAAGTGTGACCATGGTGTAATAGCACACAAAATGCGTGATAAAGGAATAACAGAAAAAGTTGGTAGATGGATCTATAATTTCCTAACAAGTAGAACACAAAGAGTAGTAGTCAACAGAGTAAAGTCTGAGGCGGCTACGGTGAAAAGCTCTGTTCCACAAGGCACAGTACTCGCTCCCATCTTGCTCCTCATCCTCATATCGGACATAGACAGGGATATAAGCCACAGTGCCGTGTCTTCCTTTGCAGATGACACCCGAATCTGCATGACAGTGTCCACAATTGAAGACACTGCAAGACTCCAAGCAGACATCAATCAAATCTTTAAATGGGCTGCAGAAAACAATATGAAGTTCAATGATGAGAAATTTCAATTACTCCGATATGGAAAACGTGAGGAAATTAAAATTTCATCGGAGTATAAAACAAATTCCAACTACACAATAGAGCGAGAAACTAATGTCAAAGACCTGGGAGTGATCATGTCAGAGGATCTCACCTTCAAAGACCACAACATTGTATCAATCGAATCTGCTAGAAAAATGACAGGATGGATAATAAGAACCTTAAAAACTAGGGATGCCAAGCCCATGAAGAAACTCTTCAGGTCGCTTGTTCTATCTAGGCTGGAATATTGCTGCACACTAACTGCATCTTTCAAGGCAGGTGAAATTGCTGACCTAGAAAATGTACAGAGAACCTTCACGGTACACATAACTGTGATAAAACACCTCAATTACTGGGAACGCTTGAAGTTCCTAAACCTGTACTCCCTAGAACGCAGGCGGGAGAGATACATGATCATATACACTTGGAAAATCCTAGAGGGATTAGTACCAAACTTGTACACGAAAATCACTCCCTATGAAAGTAAAAGACTCGACAGACGATGCAACATCCCCCCAATGAAAAGCAGGGGTGCCACTAGCACGATAAGAGACAACACAATAAGTGTCAGGGGACCAAGACTGTTCAACTGCTTTCAAGCATACATAAGGGGGATTACCAATAGACCCCTTGCTTTCGTCAAGCAGGCACTGGACAAGCACCTAGAGTCAGTACCTGACCAGCCAGACTGTGGTTCGTACGTCGGGTTGCTTCCATCCATCAGTAACAGCCTGGTTGATCAGGCTCTGATCCACCATGAGGCCCGGTCACAGACTGGGCCGCGGGGGCGTTGACCCCCGAAACCCTCTCCAGGTATACTCCAGGTATACGATAATTTCACACACACACACTTGAGTTTTCCCTGAAGTAAATTTATTCTTTTCTCTAAGGATGAGGGTCCCCAACACAGCTCCAGAGGTGGTATCTCCTATCTTATATATATATATATATATATATATATATATATATATATATATATATATATATATATATATATATATATATATATATAGGAAGCACCACCTTTGGAGCTGTGCTGAGGACCCTAATAATAATAATAATAATAGCAGTAATAATAATTATTGTTATAATAATAATAATGGTAATCATCCTCACCATCACTCCGGCCGGGCTGCGAGGCTTGGAGACACCTTACATCTACTATACAACGCCCCAAAACAATGTTTACGAAATCGAGCCAGCTGGCTCCCTCTCCAGCCAGCTGGCTCCCTCTCCAGCTAGCTGGGACTCGATAATGTCCCAGGACTGAACCGAGACATCGTCCTGAGTGTAATAACTTGCAAGTGGGTTATTTGTGAATTCACCCTAGTATATGTCGTTTCATAATGAATAAACTACACACCCACGACTTAACTTTCCAATAAAGGTATTGCAAGGGATCATGACTTGAAATTGAGATGAGGTTGAATAACGGGTCTCTGCATGTTAAATATATGTACGTACGTATGTAGTATGTAATACTATGTATATATATATATATATATATATATATATATATATATATATATATATATATATATATATATATATATGTATATATGGGAAAGTCTGATAGCTACCCGGGGAGTTTCATGTCAATACCGCTGCTATCTGCTGAGAACTATCTACTACTGTCTTGTGTATTCTCTATGTGTATAAGTCAAGGATAGGAAAGCAGGGGTGGGAGTAAACAATTCGGCCAAGAGGCTTACAGAAGTTATGCGTATCTAGTATCTGCTAGACAGTAGAGGTTTTAAGACTGTACGAGGCACAAGTGCATTCACACCTTGAGTATACTTCACTTTCTTGGACTGCCTGCCCCCCTCATCTCACCTATGACCTCTTGACAGAATAAAGAACAGCAATACGACTCATCTCTCGCCTGGACCCGGCTTGGGCAGATTTGTCATTTCATTAGAGCCTTCATCACTGAAGGATGTGGGTGGCCTTACTGTTATGTACAAGGTCAGTGTCGTTAATGTACCACACTTCACTTCGTGGTCAGAGATAAAAGAGCTTCTGCACAACAAGACGGGCAACGAACAGCAACTGCACACTGGCTATACCCTTCTCAAGAACATCACTTCATCTGTTCTCATCCATTTCTAGAATGACTCGAGTCTGGAACATGTTCGTACAGCATAATGACATCGATAAGGACCTGCCTTGTATGGGCCAGTAGGCCTTCTGCAGTGTTCCTCCATTCTTATGTTCTTATGAAATATGGTTAGATGGCCAAATGAAATCGCTGGCTCACAGAGGGAGCCAAAGTCATCTTATTATCTTATTTGTAGGTCTCATAACAATAAAAGACTCAAATGAGCTGAATGTAAGTAACAGCTCTTAGCTTGTAAATAAAGCTAGGAACTCATAGCTTAACCCTGTAAAACTATTGTGTAAATAAAAGAGAGAAAGTACACTGGGAAAGGCAGATAACTACCAGAGAAAGTACACTGGGAAAGACAGATAACTACTAGAGAAAGTACACTGGGAAAGGCAGATAACTACCAGAGAAAGTACACTGGGAAAGGCAGATAACTACCAGAGAAAGTACACTGGGAAAGGCAGATAGCTACCGGAGAAAGTACACTGGGAAGCAGATAGCTACCGGAGAAAGTACACTGGGAAAGACAGATAACTACCAGAGAAAGTACACTGGGAAAGACAGATAGCTACCGGAGAAAGTGCACTGGGAAAGACAGATAACTACCAGAGAAAGTACACTGGGAAAGACAGAGAGAGCATCCAGGTAGAGTAACATAGCAGGACAGGGGTAATGAATCACACTGATAACACACCTCATATCTGATGCCAGTGTGTGCAGGCATTTTAGTCACCCACAAGGTGTGTTCGCACACACACACGCGCTCACTTGGACACCAGGGATCCCTAGTTAGGGATACTCTTCCTAATATTATACAGATCTGTGTATATATTCGTGTGTGGTTACCATCTATATCTTGACCCTGAGAGGCAGTTGTGATTGTTTTATCTGATACAAAAAATCTTGTTTATGTCCATCTCACGTGTACACACAAAACAAGTAAGTGTTTATGTAGGTTTTATAATGTAAATGTATAGGTTTTATATAGAAAATTAAGTAGAATTGAACCTAGGTTAATCCGATTAAGTGAAATAAACAAGAAATAGGTGTAGCTAATGTTGTGTTGAGATCAGTTCAGATAAGAATAATAAAGTTGTGTTATCTGTTCTCTTGTTATCTGGTCTCTATTGTTCTCTGTTCCCTCGTGTTCTCTGTTATTCTCTCTTGTTCTCTAGTCACATGGTGTTTATGTGAGGGGTGAGGAGGATGGTCACTGGCTGCTGCTTCAAGTATAACTATGACAATAACTTCTCTCAGGACGGTAACATCAACAATTAACACAGATCGTCTAATTTTCTTTATACATATTTTCTAGTAGTTTCCGCATTTCATCTCATACGAATATTATTAAAAAAAATTAATTTCAATTTTGAACCATTACATACATACATATATATATATATATATATATATATATATATATATATATATATATATATATATATATATATATATATATATATATATTATTGTGACCACGAACGAGTGGTATTGAATCAATAACAACACTGCGACTAGCCGAGGATTCGAACCTATGTAGTTTTGGCCCTGCCTCGTGGTGAGCGAAAATCACATGACGCCTTAAGATTGTGTGGTTCAGTGGGTTAAGGCGTCATATGATTTTCGCTCACCACGAGGCAGGGCCAAACTATAGGTTCGAATCCTCGGCTAGTCGCAGTGTGGTTTTGAATCATTTACCAAACTGCGGCAGGCCAGGATTCGACCCCAAGAACATTGTCCCGCCTCAAGAGGCCAAACATTGTACATGTCACCCTACCATCTGAGCCATCGATCCTACATAATGCGTAGTGTGAGGACATTCAGGAGATAAGGTAGGTTATCAGGGTGGGACTATACACGTTATCTCTGCCTCCACACCACCTACATTCATTGTTCTGCTCCCTCTCTCTCTCGACCTCCTCCTCTCTCCCTACCTCCCTCTCTCCCTATCTACCTCCCATTCTGTCGCTACCTTGCATCCTCCCTCTCCCTACCTCCCTCCCTCTCCCTACCTCCCTCCCTCTCTCCTGTTTCATGCATCCCATGCAACAGATACACTGTCTACCAAATCCCGCCTTACACCGCCAAGGGAACGAGAGGTAATTCGATTTGATCCAAGAACGGTAAGGGAGCTTCCCTTCCTTGGATCAGGAGACCTTTAAAGTGACCTCCCCACTCCACACAATGAAGGGACACCGTCTACAAATTCTATCAGTGTATGAACATCCAGAAGAGTGTATATTTTATACATACACCTTTATTAAAGTCACGTTTATTCCAGTGTGAGCTTTATCATGTAACTTATAAGGATTTACACTAAGTTAAACGTGGCTTTAACAAAAACTAGCTCTCGGTCTCCCTGAATTACGACAGTGACGGTGGTGTCCTTCCATGGATGGTATGGCGTACTGACGAGAAGTATCAAGATCAACACAGCCTGCACAACAAGTTTTGTTGATACAACCTATACCTGTGTAGAGCTCTATCTCTTCATGATTATGTAGAGCTCTATCTCTTCATGACTGTGTAGAGCTCTATCTCTTCATGACTCTGTGTAGAGCTCTATCTCTTCATGACTCTGTGTAGAGCTCTATCTCTTCATGACTGTGTAGAGCTCTATCTCTTCATGACTCTGTGCAGAGCTCTATCTCTTCATGACTGTGTAGAGCTCTATCTCTTCATGACTGTGTAGAGCTCTATTTCTTCATGACTTGATGTGTGGAGCATCACTAATGGCAAGGGAAGTGAACTTAAATGCTGAGGCACTCCATGAATCTGGAGGAAGAGTAATGAGGCGAGAAAGGCTAGGAGGGAGAAGATCTAGAAACAGAGCGAAGATAGAGGTGAGATGGTCGGTAAATGGGGGTTAATGCCTATCGACTATACAGGGAAAACCTAGGCTGCATGTTCTCTGTTCACCAGTCAATATAGATATACCGAGAGGTATACACATGGTGTTTATATCCTGTGAAGAGGAACAGCTGCTGTTACTACCAACATATCCTAGCTACCAACAACATAGCTACTTCATAAGTATCTTCACGGGTGATGCCTCTTGCCTCTAAGCACTGAATATTATTAAAAAAATACTTTTTATAACAAGATATTTGATGTTACATCAGCAGGACAAGAGGACGGTGACAGAATATAAATACGATGCTAGTGACAGAATATAAACACGAGGCTAGTGACAGAATATAAACACGAGGCTAGTGACAGAATATAAACAAGACGGGATGCAGCAACAATCAGCGGTATGCCAGAGATGGTATTTGTGGAAAACTTCAACTACACTTCTACAAGCAAGTACTCCGAGGGTAGTACTCATGTCAGTGACACTGGTCTATAGTTTAGTGCCTCGTTTTTGTCCCCTTTATAAAAATGGGGACTACGTTTGCAGTCTTCCACACCTCAGGTAGTTCCCCAGTTCCAAGGGATGTGTTGAAATTTGTGGTTAGTGGCACACACAGCACAGCGTCACTGCTCCCTCTCTAAGGACCCACGGAGAGATGTCCAGTCCCACCGCCTTTGAGGTATCAAGGTCGCTTAGCAGCTTCTTCACCTCCTCAGTTGTGTGTATTTCATCCAACACTTGTTGGTATATTCCTTGTTGGTGTTCCCATCTGTTCTGTCTTCCCAGAGTCCTTCCTGTCTCCACTGTAAATACTTCCTTAAATCTCGTGTTGAGCTCCTCACATACCTCTTGATCGTTTCTTGTGAGCCCCCCACCTTCTTTCCTCAGCCTGATTACCTGCTATACAGCAGTTTCGGGTCAGACTTGACTTTCGCTGCTATGTTGTTTTCGTACTGTCGCTAGGCCTCCCTCCTTATATGTGGCTCAAGGTTTTCCCAATCGATCTCCCTGTGGTTGAAATCTCACATAACCAGTAACTTTGCTCTACTCGAGTGAGCTCTTCTTGCCACCTCAGCTAGTGTGTCTACCATTGCTCTGTTGCTCTCTTCATATTCCTCTCTTGGCCTCCTGCAGTTCTGTGGTGGGTTATACATCACTGCAATGACTACCTTATGTTCCCCAGACTGAATTGTACTTACTATGTAATCCCTTTCTCCAATCTCGTCCATTCCTTCCATTTCCTCAAATCTCCATCGGTTTTTAATGAGCAGTGCAACCCCTCCTCCCCCTCTGCTCATTCTATCTTTCCTCAGGATCTGATATCCCGGTGGGAAGATTGTGTCTGTTATTGTCTTAGTGAGTTTCGTTTCTGTGACTGCTATGATGTCTGGGGATGTCTCATTGATTCTTTCATGCCACTCCTCACATTTATTCGTTATTCCATCCGCGTTCGTGTACCAAACCTTCAACTTCTTTTCTAAAACTGTGGTCCGGGGAGAATATTGGGGTTGGGGGAGCAGGGGCCCTGGTGGGGGCCAATGGGGTGTTGTGGTGGGGGTGGGGTTTGTGATGAGGGGTGGGGGCAGAGTGCCCACAGAGGGTTGCTGTAGGAGTGGGGTTTGTGATGTGGGGGGTGGGGACAGAGGGAACAGTGTGTGGGTTTTGGTTTAGATTGTTCAGTTGCATTGAGGTTGTCGTGGTTGGATTCCTTCTGTGTGTGTTTCTGGAGGAGGGTGTGTTTGCTCTTCCACCTGGGTCTGGGTTCTCCTGCTCATCTCAGTCATAGTCACCTGGGTCATGTCATCCTAACCTATTGCTTTCATGATACTTTCAATCACTTTTTTCTCCTCCTGTTTTCTTTCATCTTCCTGGAGCCCGTAGACAAAAACTGACCTCTCCCTTTTGTCCTCCCACTGTATCTCCCTTTGCATCCTCTGAAGTGATTTAGTTCCTTCCATTGAAGCGTTCCTTCCTTCAATCCCTTCCCTGGCTGATGCCCCTGTGTTCAGTGGTCGGTCTTTCCTGCTCAGCTGTTCCTGGCCACTGCAATTGTCTGTTAGTCTCTGCATATAGCTTAGCTCCTTCATTGCCTTTAGTCCTCTCATTTGTTCTTAGTGTGCTCCTCGTCTTTTCCTGGGCCCCACGTGGGTTGATAAGGCCTTAGCATACAGTATAGCTCCTTTTCTCCCTACAGTCCCCTCATCTGTGACTGATATAGACGTTCCTGATGTCATGGATGTGCTGTCCTTTGGCTCTTTAGGCTGTTTCAGGTTCTGTAGTTCCTCTTCTAAGCACTGTATCTTAGCTTCTGCTGCTATGGCTTGTAGCTCCCATTTCCTGCTCTCTGCAACTATCCTTTCCTCCATTTTTTTGCCAAGCTCTTCTAGCTTCCTGCCCCACTCTTCCTCCCTTTTTGTGAGCTCTGCCTTCCAATCTTCCCTCCCAGGTACATCCACCAGACCCATGGTTCTCTGCCCTGCTCTTTGGTAACCCATTTTATTTTAACCACAGAAAGAGCTTATGTATTTTCAGGAGTGAGTGCATGTGAAGGTGGGTGTTTGTTGTAGGGAGGGAAAGGGGAGGGAGGTAGGGAGTGTGTATCCAGTGACATATACATGTATCACTTAATGTAAATAAGATCACTTAATGCATGAACACCGAGAGGGCATATCACTCGGTGTACAAGCAATGAGGGTAGGTATCAGCATATATGAACACCGATAGTTTATTTATTTTTTATTAAAGCAGGGGGTATCCAAACTTTCCACTATAAGGGCCACATCATATATTTTACACATTTTCGCAGGCCATAGAAGAAAAATCAGTCTTATAACAATAATCTATTTCTACAAGTACATGTACAAGGTATACAGGCCTGTATACCTGGAGAGAGTTCCGGGTGTCAACGCCACCACGGCCCGGTCTGTGACCGGGCCTCATGGTGGATCAGGGCCTGATCAACCAGGCTGTTACTGTTGGCCGCACACAACCCGACGTATGAACCACAGCCCGGCTGGTCAGGTACTGACTTTAGGTGCCTGTCCAGTGCCTGCTTGAAGACAGCCAGGTGGCTATTGGTAATCCCCCTTATGTATGCTGGGAGGCAGTTGAACAGTCTTGGGCCCCTGACACTTAATGTGTTGTCTCTTATCGTGCTAGTGGCACCCCTGCTTTTCATTGGGGGGGATGTTGCATCGTCTGCCGAGTCTTTTGCTTTCAAAGGGAGTGATTTTCGTGTGCAAGTTTGGTACTAATCCCTCTAGGATTTTCCAAGAGTATATAATAATGTATCTCTCCCGCCTGCGTTCTAGGGAGTACAGGTTTAGGAACTTCTAGCGTTCCCAGTAATTGAGGTGGTTTATCCCAGTTATGTGTGCCGTGAAGGTTCTCTGTACATTTTCTAGGTCAGCAATTTCACCTGCCTTGAAAGGTGCTGTTAGTGTGCAGCAATATTCCAGCCTAGATAGAACAAGTAACCTGATGAGTGTCATCATGGGCTTGGCATCCCTAGTTTTGAAGGTTCTCATTATCCATCCTGTCATTTTTCTAACAGATGCGATTGATACAATGTTATGGTCTTTGAAGGTGAGATCTTCTGACATGATTACTCCCAGGTCTTTTTCGCTTTATTGTGTAGTTGGGATTTGTTTTATATTCCGATGAAGTTTTAATTTCTTCACGTTTTCCATATCGGAGTAATTGAAATTTCTCATCATTGAACTTCATATTGTTTTCTGCGGCCCATTTGAAGATTTGGTTGATGTCTGCTTGGAGTCTTGCAGTGTCTTCAATGGAGGACACTGTCATGAAAATACGGGTGTCATCTACAAAGGAAGACAAGGCACTGTGGCTTATATCCCTGTCTATGTCAGATATGAGGATGAGGAACAAGATGGGATCGAGTACTGTGCCTTGTGGAACAGAGCTTTTTACTGTAGCCGCCTCAGACTACTACTCTTTGTGTTCTATTGTTAGGAAATTATAGATCCATCTACCAACTTTTACTGTTATTCCTTTATCACGCATTTTGTGCGCTATCACACCATGGTCACACTTGTTCAAGGCTTTTGCAAAGTCTGTGTATATTACATCTGCATTCTGTTTGTCTTCTAGGACTTGTCTGAACACATGATACCATCATCACCCAATTTGCAGACGATGTTATCCATGTAGTGTCATCCACCCCCATATCAGGTGCAACAAAATACAGGAGAGTAATAGAGAAAACGAATGAGGAATTACGAAGAACAGCTAACTGGGAGAAAAAGTAGAGAATCACAACTAATCCAAAAAAAGTCCTCATCAGCACCATCGGCTGTCTCCCATCTACCACAGAAGGCAAAGGAGATATCTAAATAAGAGGTTCACGTGTCGCTATCAGAAACCCTAACAAGATCCTGGGATACGAGATCCACAGATTACTTCACTCCACTTCTCACATCTCTAAAAAAGCGAACCTAGCTAAAGCCGCCTCGGCCAACTATTCAGATTTAAAGATGCCCTTCCCCACATCAAGAAGCACCTCTACAAGATGATCAGACCTTTGCTGGAATACCCTTGCGTACCCTTATCACTAACAACTAAAAACCAACATGCTGCGGCTTCAACGTGTCCAGAACAGAGCCCTCCGCTTTATCACTGGGACCAGATTCAGAGACAGAATCAGAATGGAAGACCTGCATATACAACAGGAAATCGCTGTGATTAATGTCAGGATAGACAAACTAACGAAGAGACAGCTATATGACATGCAAGAACTCTATGTACCGGATAGAGAAAACCCCCCTCAACCAGTAAACACTACCGACTATGTCATCAACACACCTCCCCACCGATCCCAAAGAATGACCCTGCAACAAAGAGTTAGACGTTTCATTCACAAGGACAACTACCCACGACCAAAAATCCTGTGTGACCTCCCCGTTGAACCAGAAGAGTGGACACCACCAGACACAGTCTACGTCCAGCAACGTAGATAAACGCTCCCCATCTATGGGTGACCTACCTTTATCAAACTACATCTTACAACTAACCTTGTAACACTCGCGAACTTCCTACCATAGGACACCACCTCAGAAACTGCTCGACCAGCTCCGGGCTAGCCACCAACAACATCGAAAGCCCAGCAACTACCACCTGTTGCAGCAGCCTTGCCTCCGACCTCAAAAAAAAAAAAAAAAAAAAGCAACTGCAACTCGTATGCATTCTTCCAACTCAGTGGCATGCTGGGATACAGTGGCATGCTGGGATACAGTGGCATGCTGGGATACAGTGGCATGCTGGGATACAGTGGCATGCTGGGATACAGTGGCATGCTGGGATACAGTGGCATGCTGGGATACAGTGGCATGCTGGGATACAGTGGCATGCTGGGATACAGTGGCATGCTGGGATACAGTGGCATGCTGGGATACAGTGGCATGCTGGGATACAGTGGCATGCTGGGATACAGTGGCATGCTGGGATACAGTGGCATGCTGGGATACAGTGGCATGCTGGGATCAGGCATGCTATGTGGCATGCTGGGAACAGTGGCATGCTGGGAGACAGTGGCATGCTGGGAGACAGTGGCATGCTGGGATACAGTGGCATGCTGGGATACAGTGGCATGCTGGGATACAGTGGCATGCTGGGATACAGTGGCATGCTGGGATACAGTGGCATGCTGGGATACAGTGGCATGCTGGGATACAGTGGCATGCTGGGATACAGTGGCATGCTGGGATACAGTGGCATGCTGGGATACAGTGGCATGCTGGGATACAGTGGCATGCTGGGATACAGTGGCATGCTGGGATACAGTGGCATGCTGGGATACAGTGGCATGCTGGGATACAGTGGCATGCTGGGATACAGTGGCATGCTGGGATACAGTGGCATGCTGGGATACAGTGGCATGCTGGGATACAGTGGCATGCTGGGATACAGTGGCATGCTGGGATACAGTGGCATGCTGGGATACAGTGGCATGCTGGGATACAGTGGCATGCTGGGATACAGTGGCATGCTGGGATACAGTGGCATGCTGGGATACAGTGGCATGCTGGGATACAGTGGCATGCTGGGATACAGTGGCATGCTGGGATACAGTGGCATGCTGGGATACAGTGGCATGCTGGGATACAGTGGCATGCTGGGATACAGTGGCATGCTGGGATACAGTGGCATGCTGGGATACAGTGGCATGCTGGGATACAGTGGCATGCTGGGATACAGTGGCATGCTGGGATACAGTGGCATGCTGGGATACAGTGGCATGCTGGGATACAGTGGCATGCTGGGATACAGTGGCATGCTGGGATACAGTGGCATGCTGGGATACAGTGGCATGCTGGGATACAGTGGCATGCTGGGATACAGTGGCATGCTGGGATACAGTGGCATGCTGGGATACAGTGGCATGCTGGGATACAGTGGCATGCTGGGATACAGTGGCATGGACAGTGGCATGCTGGGATACAGGCATGCTGGGATACAGTGGCATGCTGGGATACAGTGGCATGCTGGGATACAGTGGCATGCTGGGATACAGTGGCATGCTGGGATACAGCTGTATATCGGTGTGCAACTGATGGGCAGTAGGCATACCACCTCATAAAATCAACTCATGAATAACTCTACATACACACACACTTGTTATATTGCGCCAGAGTGGTTAGGCCACTTACCTTTATAACCCCCACCTCCCCCTCCCCCCTCCCAACCATTTCCCATGTTTCCATCCTTACCCATCCTTCTTCCTTACCCATCCTTCTTCCTTCCCCATCTTACCGACGCTCAGATCAAATCAAGTTCAAGGACCTTGTCATAGTGGTCCAGTAGTTGGAGCAGACAGGAGCGACCTGCTCTTAACCTAGCTGACATCATTGACATACTATATACAAAGCCCCTTGTTACGCAGAGCATTTCGGGCAAATTAGGTCATTTTTGTCCCAGGATGCGACCCACATCAGTCGACTAACACCCAGGTACCTATATTACTGCCAGGTGAACATGGACAGCAGGTGCCTTAAGGAAACACGTCCTAATGTTTCTACCCGTAACGGGGATCGAACCCTGGACCTCCTCCCACAGGAGGGACCAAGCCCCCGGTATTTAAAATTTAAATGAATGAATAAGCTTTATTTGGACCAATTTTGTAATGAGGATGATATGATTCAGAAGAAGAGCGAAATGTAACAATTACGAAGAAACAATAGAATGCTTACACTGAGAATTAGTGAAAATATTACAGAGGTACATAATGGGTCCAGGGACTGTACCTCAACATTACAGAGGTACATAATGGGTCCAGGGACTGGGCCCCAAAGTTTTTATAGCTGAGCAAGTTATTTATATGTTTATATCTGGTCACAACCATAATGAGTTATTTATGCAGACATGAATTAGGTCACACATCCAAAACACGTGGCAATGCTTTATTTACAGTGAGCAAAATGAGGGTATTTTTCCAGAATGGTCTGTAATATACCATCGTGGATAAAATAATTTGACATTTCTTGAACATTTCTGAGTGAGTTGTCTCTGAATTCATTAATTTTATCGCACTCCAGTACATAATAACGCAGGGTGTGACAATAGTCCAACTGGCAAAGTTTACATTTTGTTTGGTCTACATCTGGTGGTGGTGATTTAACCTGCCAAAGATACTTGTAACCCAGCCGGAGGCGGGCGGTAGTGACATCCAAGAGTCTGCTTATTTTGTTGGAAGCACCATAGACATGTGGCTCCTCCTGCATGATAAAATGATAATAGATAGACTGACTGGTGTCAATATCTCTCAGTCTTAAGTCATTAAAGTTCAGTTGAAGTTCTTTCGTATTACTGTTCTCAGACTGCTAACTGACAGCCCAAGATTGTAATCTACTCGCCAATTCATCAGTTCTGTCATGCATCTGAAGACTGATATGAGACGGAATCCACAAAAGGTGTACTTCGACTCCACTGTCTACAATCCTACCATACCTGTGTCTGGCTTCTGACACAAGCATGCCACAGTTTATAATTAAAGAGTTGAGAGCATTTATTAATAGAGAATTAGTTACAATTAAAGTGTCACCTTTTGATACATGGACGCATTTAAGTGCAAGGAGTATGACAAACAGTTCAATTTGAAGGGTAGAGGCCCAGTTATTGATGCGTGCTCCAATTTCTTTATGAGAGCCATCACTCTGTATGACAACACTACCAGCTGCACCAGTGGATTGGTGAACACAACCATCAACATAAATAATTTGTGAGTGTGCTGTGTGACTAAGTCATCAATACAGCTGTCGATACTACAGTTTAAAACTGCAACATACCTCCACCCCTCCTTCAGAGTACAAGCATTGTACTTCCCAGGTGTGTTTTATATATATATATATATATATATATATATATATATATATATATATATATATATATATATATATATATATATATATATATATATATACATATATATACCTTCTCGCTGCAGCATTTACAACCCATGCTTCACACCCATATAAGAGCATTGGTACCACTATACTCTCGTGTATTCCTTTCTTTGCCTTCATGTATAAAATTTTCTGTCTCCTCAGATACCTCGACGCACCACTCACCTTTTTTCCTTCATAAACCATCTGCTGACAAATCAACTCCCAAATATCGTAACACATCCACCTCTTCCATACTCCCTCCCTCCAATGTGATATCCATTTTTTCTTTATCTAACTCGTTTGATACCCTCATCACCTTACTCTTATCTACGTTCACTTACAACTTTCTTCCTTTACACACCTTTCCAAACTCGTCCTCTAACCTTTGCAACTTCTCTTTAGAATCTCCCAAAAGCACAGTATCATAAGTAGAAAGTAACTGTGTCAACTCCCATTTTGCATTTAATTCTCCATAATTTAATCCCACCCCTCTCCCCAACACCCTAGCATTTACTTCTTTTACAACCCCATCTATAAATATATTAAACAACCATGGTGACATTACACATCCCTGTCTAAGACCTACTTTTACCGGGAAGTAATCTCCCTCTCTCCTACACACCCTAACCTGAGCCTCACTATCCTCATAAAAACTCTTTACAGCCTTCAGTAACTTACTACCTATTCCATACACTTACATTTGCCACATTGCTCCCCTATCCACCCTATCATATGCCTTTTCTAAATCCATAAATGCAATGAAAACTTCCCCACCTTTATCTAAATACTGTTCACATATATGTTTCAATGTAAACACCTGATCTACACATCCCCTAACTATTCTAAAGCCTCCTTGCTCATCTGCAATCCTACTCTCTGTCTTACCTCTAATTCTTTCAATAATAACACTACCATACACTTTACCTGGTATACTCAGTAAACTTATTCCCCTATAATTTTTACAAGAAGTATTAATTAGGGTTGAGACAAACAAAAATAGTCACATCAATTGTAGTCACTATCATGCAATGACGTAAATACCTTTTTTTCTGTAAAAGAAAAACATTCTTATTCGTGATTGAGGTTGAGGTAACAGTTTGAATGTTTGGTTTATTAGGTTTAAACCCTATCGACTACACAAGAGGTCATTAATGCTCCATGTAATCTGTTTACCACCTAAAATATAAATCAAGAAAGCTCTCAGCTATATACACTGAGTGATACACATCTTTCACTGTATATAACTTGTATATCTTGTGGGTAATAGAGCCGTTCTCACCATGACGCACTGTGGGTAATAGAGCCGTTCTCACCATGACGCACTGTGAGTAATAGAGCCGTTCTCACCATGACGCACTGTGAGTAATAGAGCCGTTCTCACAATGACGCACTGTGAGTAATAGAGCCGTTCTCACAATGACGCACTGTGAGTAATAGAGCCGTTCTCACCATGACGCACTGTGAGTAATAGAGCCGTTCTCACAATGACGCACTGTGAGTAATAGAGCCGTTCTCACCATGACGCACTGTGAGTAATAGAGCCGTTCTCACAATGACGCACTGTGAGTAATAGAGCCGTTCTCACAATGACGCACTGTGAGTAATAGAGCCGTTCTCACCATGACGCACTGTGAGTAATAGAGCCGTTCTCACAATGACGCACTGTGAGTAATAGAGCCGTTCTCACCATGACGCACTGTGGGTAATAGAGCCGTTCTCACAATGACGCACTGTGAGTAATAGAGCCGTTCTCACAATGACGCACTGTGAGTAATAGAGCCGTTCTCACCATGACGCACTGTGAGTAATAGAGCCGTTCTCACAATGACGCACTGTGAGTAATAGAGCCGTTCTCACCATGACGCACTGTGAGTAATAGAGCCGTTCTCACAATGACGCACTGTGAGTAATAGAGCCGTTCTCACCATGACGCACTGTGAGTAATAGAGCCGTTCTCACCATGACGCACTGTGGGTAATAGAGCCGTTCTCACAATGACGCACTGTGGGTAAACATTTATATTATCTATGAGGGACTAAGTCCCACCTAACCTAAACAGTTGTTTCAAGACCTACAATGACGTATGTCAGGAAATATAAAACCCTGTGACTTTTGCGTATATATGTCACTCATACTTGAACGGTTAATGAGCCTCGTGCACTCGATAGGCTTTAACCCTGGTTTTATGGAGTAACGCTGACAGGAAAATGAGAGGGGTATGAAGACAAGGTGGGGGTTATAAGGCTTGATCTAACGAAAGTAAGTTTATAAAGCCTACATATAGACCACAAATGCTTCAGATGTTTATCATGTAAGTCGTGTCAGGAATATGCCTCACTCATTTCTTATAAAAATATATTCATATCCTTTTCCATCTCCAGCCCCTTCCCCCACTTTGTCTATTTGTTTCACAGGGGTGTAAGTTAAACCATACCACGGGTGGGGTTAGAACCCGCGATCAGAGAGTCTCAAACTCCAGACCGTCGCGTTAGCCCTGGGTCAGCTAGCTTCAATAAGATTCATCCAACTAGGTATATTTCTACACCATAGAAGGATAGCATAGCACCACTGTGTCCACAAATGCAAGTGTTTACAAACGAATCTCCCGCTAGCATGGCCCAAAATTATTATCCAGAGATGATTTGGACATGTAGAGAGGATGGAATGAAATAAGACTTCGAGAGTGTATAAATCTGTAGTGGAGGGAAGGCAGGGTAGGGGTCGGCCTTTTCCCTCTACCTCCAACCTTTCCTAGGCCGACCCCTACCCCGCCTTTCCTCCACTACAGATTTATACACTCGAAGTTATTCTGTCTCGTTCCATTCTCTCTACATGTCCGAACCACCTCAACAACCCCTCCTCAGCCCTCTGGATAATAATTTTGGGCCATGCTAGCGGGAGATTTGTCTGTAAACACTTGCATTTGTGGACACAGTGGTGCCTATGTTAACCTTCCTATGGTGTAGAAATATACCTAGTTGGATGAATCTTATTGAAGCTAGCTGGCCAGTGGCTTAACTCGACGGTCTGGAGTTTTGAGACTCTCTGATCGCGGGTTCTAACCCCACCGTGGTATGGTTTATTTGCAATCGTATCATTACGATTTCTTGAGTCGGGTGTAAGTTGCAGCCAACCTGGAGAGGTATCCCTCGTATCACATAACCCACCCTCATATATCTCAATGAACCGAGATATTATTGATGGTATGCAATACCGACGAGGTGATGAATTTAAACACGTGCAATACTTAGGCCTTTTTTTTATTTTTGCTGACACATTTCGACAACAAAGACACCCAAGTGTTGCACATGTGCCCTATTGCAGCGATATCCCTTTATACCTCAATGAACCAAGAGAGGTATTCCACTTATCACATAACCCAGCCCCCTGTACCCAGGCAGTGAAAATATTTATACAATGTAAATGTAAATAATCCATGTCAAACGCTAAACCCATGTGGGTCATTCAACGCAAGACGTGGTAGGGTATCGTAGTTTCACTGCAATATTAATGATTGTTGTAATTTCCTCATAAGGTAACTCGGGACCGCAAAGTCAGAAACCTCTTAAGAATATAGTAAGACAGACTATCAGTGTTGCTCCCACAGACAGCAACACAGATCCAGCAACACTCACACCCTCCTAGTGTTTCTGCAGTAGGAACAAAAAGCCAGCAACAACTCCGTCAGTGTTCATGTGATATTAGTGTTTCTGCTGACATCCCGTCTATGTCTCCTGCTTAGATCATATGACGACAAAAGACCACTCCATGTATATTTACTCCGCAGCAACACCAGCGTTTGTGTGAGTGTTGCGGCAGTAGACAACACAGTCTACTCTTTACTCTGGTTTCAAGGTTGATCCTTCGTGCACTAAGTGCGAGGCAGACGAGCTTGTGTTGAACCACAGACTCACTCCATCACAACCCTTGGTCTTCCATCTTGATAATCAATGTTGAAACGTTGGCTTGAAAAAAGGACAGAGAGAAATAAACGATAATCCTCTTTTCTTAAATAAAGATGAAAAAAATGAACGTATTTTATGAAACTTTTCTCAAACTAGTGATACTCTGGGTACTATAAAGGTACCTAACATGCTGCCTGGAGTCAGAGGTGCTGGTCCTTCAAGACAACATCTTGCAGAACTCCAGCCTCACTGAGAAGCTCTTCGGGTACGTACCCTTCGTACTTCACCTAATGAAGAGCGAAGGTGGCATGGCACTACCCGAGAAGGACCTGCCCGAGGTCAAGTACCCCAGGCTGCTGACATGGCCTCTGCTGAGAGAGTTCAACTGCGTCGCGGCTCTGCGTAGCATCGTACGGATGAGGTACCTCCTGGGCCAGAGGTCTCCCGTCGAATATTTGGTTGAGGTGGAGCTGCTGATGGCGGGGTACGTCATCCTTGCCCTCCACTTCTTCTCCGTCGTGCATTCACTGTTGCTCAGCAGTGGTGAACCCACTTCTGTGAACGATAGTGAGCCCACAACCAGTCACACCTCAGGGGAGGAGGAGGTACTGGGGAAAGACACCTCAGGGGAGGCCTCTGGCGCCGTCGTCGGCACCACGTGGGATATACTCTCTTACAGTCACACCTCAGGGGAGGAGGAGGTAGTGGGGAATGACACAGGATGGAGCGACCAGGTCGCTGCTGTCCAATTAAATAAGGCCTCTGGCGCCATCCCCCGCACCAAGTACCTGGGCCACAGCTTCAGTGCCATGGCCTCAGACACAGACTTCAAGGTAGATCCTGACCCCGAGGGAACCTATGCATGTGACCTCTCGGACACCGAGGGCGCCTATGCATATGACCTCTCGGACACCGAGGGCACCTATGCATGCAACCCCGAGGGCGCCTATGCATGCAACCCCGAGGGCGCCTATGCATGTGACCCCGAGGGGGCCTATGCATATGACCTCTCGGACCCCGAGGGCGCCTATGCATGTGACCCCGAGGGCGCCTATGCATATGACCTCTCGGACACCGAGGGCGCTTATGCATGCGACCCCGAGGGCGCCTGCGCTTATGACCCCTGCATCAAGTCCGAGGATAAATTGAGTGTCTTGATAGCGTGCCTGAGGTCAGTGATCACGGACATGAACGCACCAGCAGACATGGCACAGACAGCACTCATCAGTCTCGCTTCCGAGATTGAATGGGAGCTAAGCTAGAGGGAATCATTCTCAGATTCTATAAACTTTATATAATGAGGATGAAAACCCGCAAAAAAACATAAGTTTATGGTGGGACACAACGCCGTTCAATGGTACGGCACAATGCTGCGTGGAAAAACGTTGTGTGGATAAACGATCGTGTGGAAAAACGTTCATTGTGTGGAAAAACGTTCATTGTGTGGAAAAACGTTGTGGAAAAACGTTCATTGTGTGGAAAAACGTTCATTATATGGAAAAACGTTCATTGTGTGGAAAAACGTTGTGTGGAAAAACGTTCATTGTGTGAAAAAACGTTCATTGTGTGGAAAAACGTTGTGTGGAAAAACGCTCATTGTGTGGAAAAACGTTGTGTGGTAAAAACGTTGTGTGGAAAAACGTTCATTGTGTGTAAAAACGTTGTGTGGAAAACGTTCGTGTGGAAAAACGTTTGTGTGGAAAAACGTTGTGTGGAAAAACACAATGAATGCATTGTGTGGAAAAACGTTCATTGTGTGGAAAAACGTTCACGGTGTGATCTACCCACGACATATAACTTTCCGTTTTCTTTATTTTTGTTTTATATTGTGTATTTATGTTCGTATTTTACTCTAATCATAATTTTTAAAGGGGTGGACTGGAAAGCCAGTGGAAGGCCTCGGTCAGATGACCAAAAGCTCCAGCTGCGGGTCAGATAAGATAAGATGACGGTCGGATTTTTAACCCTGGAGGGTTAGGCACTCAGGATAACGGAAGAAAGTCAGTGCGTCATCGGGGGGCTGTCTTATTTCCATTGGGGTCCTCAAATCTTGTCCCCCAGGATGCGACCCACACCAGTCGACTAACACCCAGATACCTGTTTGCTGCTAGGTGAACAGGACAATAGGTGTAAGGAAACGCGTAGAAATGTTTCCATCCTGCCGGGAATCGAACAAGGGCCCTCCGCGTGTGAAGCGAAAGCTTTGCCAACCAGGCTACAGGGTGCTCATATGACTACGACCCGCGTCAGGAAATACTTGTCCTGTTTCCTGAGGAACTTTACCTAACCTGTCTGTTTAAACTGCTTTAAAATTATTATTATTATTATTAAAAGTGAGTGAGTTGTGCTTAATGATTCGTGTGGGTTACAGACATTATGTTTACCAACCTAATACTGATGTCCATACAGATGTTGGCCAGGATGATGGTGGTGATGCTGGTACTGCAGGCTGTGGTGATGCTGGTACTGCAGGCTGTGGTGATGCTGGTACTGCAGGCTGTGCTGATGCTGGTACTGCAGGCTGTGCTTTGTGAGGGCTTCATCTGGGGCTCCACAGATGTGCTACAGCTATGCCCTGACACCTGCAGCTGACCCACACAGCTGGTGCCCGCCAGCAGGAGCGGCATAGACTGCCACGATGTTAATATCACCCACCTGCCAGGTGAGTGGTACACTTCATGTATCAAACACGTGTGGCGCCTGTGACTTGTACCCAGAGTTTTCCTGTTCTAGATGCCAGGGCAAGAGCCAGACTTCACTGTTGTTCTCTTCCACGACATATACTGCAGACTATAGTGGCTTTCTTTTGTGTCTACCAATGTTTCATTACATCTAAATTGCAATATTTTTGTACCCAATAAAAATAAAAACTTGAATTTGACTACCGGATCAACCAGACTGTTGCCCTTGTCTGCCCGCTAGCCAACAAATCATAGACTTTTCTCTCAGACAACATTTCGCCCATATACAAGCTTAATAAAGACTTAATAAAACACTTTTTAGGTCTTTTTATATAATAAATTTTTATTGCAATTATGAGGGAGCGCTAATTCCGTAAGGGCCATCCAGCGTCCGGAGAATGGGAGGTATTTTTAAGTCTGATGGGAGAAAGGGGAGGATAGTTGTACAGTCACGGCATAAATTCACTCCTCTCCCCCGCCCCTACACTAGCCAGCTCAGTTATCCTGAGAGATGGTAATTCCCAGGTGACAGTAACTCCAGTTCTGCTGGAAGGTAAACTCTGAAGCTGTCTTAGCTGATGAACCTTTACTGGAACACTTGTTGACACTACTGGAGTCTCCCAGCTCAGGCTGACACTACTGGAGTCTCCCAGCTCAGACTGACACTACTGGAGTCTCCCAGCTCAGACTGACACTAATGGAGTCTCCCAGCTCAGACTGCCACTACTGGAGTCTCCCAGCTCAGGTTGACACTACTGGAGTCTCCCAGCTCAGGCTGAAACTACTGGAGTCTCACAGCTCAGGCTGACACTACTGGAGTCTCCCAGCTCAGGCTGACACTACTGGAGTCTCCCAGCTCAGGCTGACACTACTGGAGTCTCCCAGCTCAGACTGACACTACTGGAGTCTCCCAGCTCAGGCTGACACTACTGGAGTCTCCCAACTCAGGCTGACACTACTTGAGTCTCCCAGCTCAGGCTGACACTACAGGAGTCTCCCAGCTCAGACTGACACTACTGGAGTCTCCCAGCTCAGGCTGACACTACTGGAGTCTCCCACTCAGGCTGACACTACTGGAGTCTCCCAGCTCAGGCTGACACTACTGGAGTCTCCCAGCTCAGGCTGACACTACTGGAGTCTCCCAGCTCAGGCTGACACTACTGGAGTCTCCCAGCTCAGGCTGACACTACTGGAGTCTCCCAGCTCAGGCTGACACTACTGGAGTCTCCCAGCTCAGGCTGACACTACTGGAGTCTCCCAGCTCAGGCTGACACTACTGGAGTCTCCCAGCTCAGGCTGACACTACTGGAGTCTCCCAGCTCAGGCTGACACTACTGGAGTCTCCCAGCTCAGGCTGACATTACTGGAGTCTCCCAACTCAGACTGACACTACTGGAGTCTCCCAGCTCATGCTGACACTACTGGAGTCTCCCAGCTCATGCTGACACTACTGGAGTCTCCCAGCCCAGGCTGACACTACTGGAGTCTCCCAGCCCAGGCTGACACTACTGGAGTCTCCAAGCCCAGGCTGACACTACTGGAGTCTCCCAGCTCAGGCTGACACTACTGGAGTCTCCCAGCTCAGGCTGACACTACTGGAGTCTCCCAGCTCAGGCTGACACTACTGGAGTCTCCCAGCTCAGGCTGACACTACTGGAGTCTCCCAGCTCAGGCTGACACTACTGGAGTCTCCCAGCTCAGGCTGACACTACTGGAGTCTCCCAGCTAAGCTGACACTACTGGAGTCTCCCAGCTCAGGCTGACACTACTGGAGTCTCCCAGCTCAGGCTGACACTACTGGAGTCTCCCAGCCAGGCTGACACTACTGGAGTCTCCCAGCTCAGGCTGACACTACTGGAGTCTCCCAGCTCAGGCTGACACTACTGGAGTCTCCCAGCTCAGGCTGACACTACTGGAGTCTCCCAGCTCAGGCTGACACTACTGGAGTCTCCCAGCTCAGGCTGACACTACTGGAGTCTCCCAGCTCAGGCTGACACTACTGGAGTCTCCCAGCTCAGGCTGACACTACTGGAGTCTCCCAGCTCAGGCTGACACTACTGGAGTCTCCCAGCTCAGGCTGACACTACTGGAGTCTCCCAGCTCAGGCTGACACTACTGGAGTCTCCAGCTCAGGCTGACACTACTGGAGTCTCCCAGCTCAGGCTGACACTACTGGAGTCTCCCAGCTCAGGCTGACACTACGGAGTCTCCCAGCTCAGGCTGACACTACTGGAGTCTCCCAGCTCAGGCTGACACTACTGGAGTCTCCCAGCTCAGGCTGACACTACTGGAGTCTCCCAGCTCAGGCTGACACTACTGGAGTCTCCCAGCTCAGGCTGACACTACTGGAGTCTCCCAGCTCAGGCTGACACTACTGGAGTCTCCCAGCTCAGGCTGACACTACTGGAGTCTCCCAGCTCAGGCTGACACACTGGAGTCTCCCAGCTCAGGCTGACACTACTGGAGTCTCCCAGCTCAGGCTGACACTACTGAGTCTCCAGCTCAGGCTAACACTCTGAGTCTCCCAGCTCAGGCTGACACATACTGGAGTCTCCAGCTCAGGCTGACACTACTGAGTCTCCCAGCTCATACTGACAGATATTCAGACACTAGTGTGAAAGTCAGCTGGCACTACGGGAAGTCTCTCCACTGGTGAACTATCCCTCCTAACTCGTGAAGTAGCTCACGACATCCTCCTACTCTCGTGAAGAGTAGCTGGGCACTGGGACGTCCCTCTCTCTCAAAGCTGGACTGAACGTCCCTCCCTCTCTCGTGAAGGACTGGGCACTGGGGACGTCCCTCCCTCTCTCTGAAGGTAGACTGGGCACTGGGGACGTCCCTTCCTCTTCTCTGAAGGTAGCTGGGCACTGGGAACGTCCTCCCTCTCTAGTGAAGGTACTGGGCACTGGGACGTCCTCCTCTCTCGTGAAGGTAGCTGGGCACTGGGGACGTCCCTCCTTCTCGTGAAGGTAGCTGGGCACTGGGAACGTCCCTCCTCTCTCGTGAAGGTAGATGGGCACTGGGAACGTCTCCTCTCTCGTGAAGGTAGCTGGGCCTGGGGACGTCCTCCCTCTCGTGAAGGTAGCTGGGCACTGGGACGTCCCTCCCTCTCTCTGAAGGTAATGGGTACTGGGACGTCCCTCCCTCTCGTGAAGGTAGCTGGGACTGGGGACGTCCCTCCTCTCTCGTGAAGGTACTGGGCACTGGGGACGTCCCTCCTCTCTCATGAAGGTACTGGGACTGGGACGTCCCTCCCTCTCTCGTGAAGGTAGCTGGGCACTGGGGACGTCCCTCCTCTCTCGTGAAGGTAGCTGGGCACTGGGAACGTCCCTCCCTCTCTCGTGAAGGTAGCTGGGCACTGGGAACGTCCCTCCCTCTCTCGTGAAGGTAACTGGGCACTGGGACGTCCCTCCTCTCTCATGAAGGTAGCTGGGCACTGGGAACGTCCCCCCCTCTCTCGTGAAGGTAGCTGGGCACTGGGAACGTCCTCCTCTCTCATGAAGGTAGCTGGGCACTGGGAACGTCCCTCCCTCTCTCGTGAAGGACTGGGCACTGGGGACGTCCCTCCTCTCTCATGAAGGTAGCTGGGCACTGGGAACGTCCCTCCCTCTCTCATGAAGGAGCTGGGCACTGGGACGTCCTCCCTCTCTCATGAAGGTAGCTGGGCACTGGGGACGTCCCCCTCTCTCGTGAAGGTAACTGGGCACTGGGGACGTCCCTCCTTCTCTCATGAAGGTAACTGGGCACTGGGGACGTCCCACCCTCTCTCGTGAAGGTAGATGGGCACTGGGAACGTCCCTCCTTCTCTCGTGAAGGTAGCTGGGCACTGAGGACGTCCCTCCCTCTCTCGTGACGGTAGCTGGGAACTGGGGACGTCCCTCCCTCTCTAGTGAAGGAAGATGGGCACTGGAAACGTCCCTCCCTCTCTCGTGAAGGAAGATGGGCACTGGGAACGTCCCTCCCTCTCTAGTGAAGGTAGCAGCTGGGCACTGGGAACGTCCCTCCCTCTCTTGTGAAGGTAACTGGGCACTGGGGACGTCCCTCCCTCTCTTATGAAGGTAGCTGGGCACTGGGAACGTCCCTCCCTCTCTCGTGAAGGTAGCTGGGCACTGGGAACGTCCCTCCCTCTCTCGTGAAGGTAACTGGGCGCTGGGGACGTCCCTCCCTCTCTCATGAAGGTAGCTGGGCACTGGGAACGTCTCTCCCTCTCTCGTGAAGGTAGCTGGGCCCTGGGAACGTCCCTCCCTCTCTCATGAAGGTAGCTGGGCACTGGGAACGTCCCTCCCTCTCTCGTGAAGGCAACTGGGCACTGGGGACGTCCCTCCCTCTCTCATGAAGGTAGCTGGGCACTGGGAACGTCCCTCCCTCTCTCATGAAGGTAGCTGGGCACTGGGAACGTCCCTCCCTCTCTCATGAAGGTAGCTGGGCACTGGGGACGTCCCTCCCTCTCTCGTGAAGGTAACTGGGCACTGGGGACGTCCCTCCCTCTCCCATGAAGGTAACTGGGCACTGGGGACGTCCCTCCCTCTCTCGTGAAGGTAGATGGGCACTGGGAACGTCCCTCCTTCTCTCGTGAAGGTAGCTGGGCACTGAGGACGTCCCTCCCTCTCTCGTGACGGTAGCTGGGCACTGGGGACGTCCCTCCCTCTCTCGTGAAGGAAGATGGGCACTGGGACGTCCCTCCTCTCTCGTGAAGGAAGATGGGCACTGGGAACGTCCCTCCCTCTCTAGTGAAGGTAGCTTGGCACTGGGGACGTCCTTCCCTCTCTCGTGAAGGTAACTGGGCACTGGGGACGTCCCTCCCTCTCTCGTGAAGGTAACTGGGCACTGGGGACGTCCCTCCCTCTCTCGTGAAGGTAGCTGGGCACTGGGGACGTCCCTCCCTCTCTCATGAAGGTAACTGGGCACTGGGGACGTCCCTCCCTCTCTCGTGAAGGTAACTGGGCGCTGGGGACGTCCCTCCCTCTCTCATGAAGGTAACTGGGCACTGGGGACGTCCCTCCCTCTCTCGTGAAGGTAGCTGGGCATTGGGGACGTCCCTCCCTCTCTCGTGAAGGTAGATGGGCACTGGGGACGTCCCTCCCTCTCTCGTGATGGTAGATTGGCACTGGGGACGTCCTTCCCTCTCTCGTATATTCTCTGGCGTTCTTCTTCGCTTATGTGTGGTTAGTTAATGGTCACACTCGGACCGAAACGTTCGTCATCAGTTTCAGTCTCCCAATTGCGGGTTGTGTAGTGTAACTATTACATAGACTAGGTAGCTGCACACTGCTGATGTATTGTCAATGGTGCAATACTTATTGGTATATGTACCAATACCTTTATGTACTACACGGGTATTGCACCATCGACAGTATCTAATTTTGCTAATATAATACAAATTTATATATTTTCTGCAGTATACAAAATGCAGTTTACATATAACACAATATTGTTAGGCGCAATATAAAGCCCCTAGCACGAGGTGTAGTGTGGTGTAAGTTAGCTGGGCCTCTCCTCCGTCAGATGAAATGGTAATACCTGCCCAGTACACCAGCGTCGACTTCTCCAGGAACAGCATCGGGGAGCTGAGCATGAATACCTTCAGTGGCTGCTGTAGCGGGTTGGTGAGACTAGACCTGTCAGAAAACGAGCTGCAGCAGTTACCAGCCCAGGTGCTACAACACCTCACCTCACTCCCAACACTCCTCCTTAAGAACAACAAACTTACCATTATCGACTCAGCTGTGAGTTTTCAAGATTTTTTTTTTTAATTACTATAATTTTTTTTTTTTATATTTTATTGAAATCTGCGTATACAAACACATGACATATATATTACCTTATACATAAGAACTTCCCAATACCGAAACAGCTTCAAGAAAGTTCCCCACACCAAATGCATAGTACCAAATATAATATTACATTACACTCCATGGATTCCTTCCTTTTCGCTATAACAGACGAATATATACCAACCAATCAATAAGTTCTACGTGAACGCTTCAAGGCACACCAAAAACAACTACAATCTCATACTTATACGGCACCCCCCCCCCCTCCAAGAGCGTTCACGCATGGTTATGCCCTAAGACAAACATAATACCACAAAACAATGACCACACAAGGAATGACAGGCTAGATACATATTACCCATGACACAATCGTATATAAAATACATATATACCTTCCCAACCATGGGATACATTAAACACAATATATACCTGATAACTACATATCCTTCCTATTTCCCCAAAATTCGTACAATCTCCAAGCCCCATATATTTAAGGCCACCTCTAGTATACTTCTGACCTATACACGAACATATGATATAACAAATATAGACAAGAAGAGATATACACTTCTTATATAGAACTACCCATATACCCCACATGCATACACCCCCTGGACTCAATCTCAAAACAAGAAAACATAACATGAACCACACACACACACACACACACACACACACACACACACACACACACACACACACACACACACACACACACACACACACACAAAATGTTACATATTTCTTATATAATGATCTCTGCATTTCAACACAAAACACAGAAAACACAAACATAACTAAAACAACTTACTCCATTAATGACCTTACACAGAAGGCCCAAAATAATAGATGAAAATCAATAATTATACAAACCATGTATGCATTCTAATCCAAAATCGGAACCAACCTTCGGCACAGAAGGTTCTCATACTCAGAGAAGTACTGAAGCACAAACTACCCCAGCCTCTTCCCCACTGATCTACACCCTCCCCACCTAACGGCCTTCCACCTAAAAACCCACCTAACCCCCCCTTACCTACCATCTACACATTCCCCACTACTTTACCTATCCCCGATCACCACCCCTAACCCATCCCCCCTCCTTCCCCACCAACCTCTCCCCTCCCCACGCCCCTTAACCATGCATTGTCATCTCTCGATAAGGCTGCGAGAAAGCCCCATCCCACGCCCGACCATATAATTCCCTATTCCTACACTTAGTCCTATAAAATGCCACACCCAATGCCCCAATACGTGCCCTCCCCTCCTCTTCCCTACAACTCCATGAAATATAAACATAATCCAATACCAAATAAGACATCCCCTGCGTATGCTGTCCGAAAACTGCCCCAGATCCAAATTCAGCCCCCTCAGAACTGAAACCTCCCTTTCCCCACCTGTCGTAACACCCCCCCAAACCATTCTCTCACCTCCTGCAATCCAGCACAAAAATAAACGACATGATATGCCGTTTCCAGCTCGCCACACCTATCACAAACCCCATCGGCTACCAACCCCATGACGTATAATTGAGCTCTAGAAGCCAAAACCCTCTGCAAAAACCTATATCCTACCTCTCGCACCCTAGGATGTAACTTTAGCTTTCGAAACCACCTCCATATTCCTTGCCAATCATACAGGGAGAAACCCCTCTCCCCTCCACCTCCCTCCCCTCCAAGCCCAACCTATCAAACCTACTAACCCTACTCGTCCCCGGCTCTTTCATCACCATTAACCCTCGTAAAATTGCCTCACATACCAAAATATCCTTCCTCCCCCACCACCTGCACACCTCCTTCATTACTAACCCCACTCTTCTTCCCCCCTCCCCTCCTCTCATCAGAAATTCATGCCTCACAAACACACTTCGTAATCTACACCTCAACGGTATCAACCCTATCCCTCCCCACCTCGTCTTGGTTTCCACTACCTCCCTACTCAGCCAGTGTCTCCCATGCCCCCAAACGAACCTCAAAACATTACTCAACAAACGTTGCACATCCACCTCCAAGAGAGGATATACCACCGCCCTAAACCATAATTTGCTATACACCAACACATTTATAACAATAACTCTTTGCATTAATGTCACCTCTCCCACTCCCCAGCCCCTCATCCTTCCAATTGCCTCATCCACCACCGTCCTTGAATTCACCTCCCGCACCACTACCGCATCTGCACTAAAAACTATACCACATATCTTAATCATTTCTACACAATTCCAACCCCTCCGCGACCCCAACGTTTCCCCAGACCAACTTCCTACCTCCAATAAATTAGACTTTCCCCTATTAACATTCATCCCTGTTCCCCTCAAAAAACGTTCTATCAAATCATTCAACTTATTCAATTGCCACTCCTTCCTAACCAACACCGTGGTATCATCATCATAACCAACCATACCACCCACCACCTCCATCTCCTCAGACCCAACCCTCAACCCCGCCTCTACCAATCTGTAAAAAAGATCCTGCAAAAGTGCGAAAAGGATCTGCGACAGAGGACAACCCTGTCGCAGACCCCTCTGCATTTCCACTGCCCTTCCCACCTTCCCATTATTCTGCACTCGTAATAACGCACCTGCATACAATGTTTCAACCCACCTTACCACCCCTTCCCCAAAACCCTGCCTCTCCAATATTGCTAATAACATTTCTCGATCAACCCTGTCATATGATCTCTGCCAATCCAAACCTAACACCCCCCCCCCTCCTCCTCCTCACTTTCCTAATTAAACTGCTTAATTCGCCGATGCCCTGTATGAATACTCCTTCCAGGCACCCCAAATTGACCCTCATGCAAAACTCCACCTAAACCCCTCTTGATCCTATTTGCCAAAATCTTTGCAAAAATTTTGTAATCCGCCGTCAACAATGCCAGACCCTTATAATCACTTAAGCCCTCAGGAGAATCTCCCTTCAACACTAATACTACAACCCCAGTCCTCATTGATTCCCCCATGAAACCATCCTCCCTCAACCCATTAAACAACCTCACGAGAACCCCTTTTAAAACCTCCCAATGAGTTACGTACAAATCCCACGGCAACCCATCGATCCCAGGTGACTTCCCCAACCTCAAACCCTGCACGGCTTCCCAAACCTCCTCCTCCAAAATCTCTGCCCCGCACTCTCTTCCCTCCTCCACACTCAAGAATCTCCCTATGCCCTGCAATAACCCTTCTCTGTCCACTTGATTAACCGTCCCCTTCCTAGCCCAGGTGCTACAACACCTCACCTCACTCTCAACACTCCTCCTTAAGAACAACAAACTTACCATTATCGACTCAGCTGTGAGTTTTCAAGAAATATTTATAATTACTATAATTATTAGTATTATTACTATTATTATTAATATTATTATTATTGCAGTACTTCGCTATCCTATTATTATTATTAATTATAATAATACTTCCCCATATTATTGTATTACAAAGGCGCTCCCTATGATTGCAACATTGCAAGCTCCTGATGTGACTGAAATATGAAAGGCCTAGAACTATCTATATCTATATCTATATATATATATATATATATATATATATATATATATATATATATATATATATATATATATATATATATATATATATATATATATATATATATTATTATATATATATATGTATATATATATATATATATATATATATATATATATATATATATATATATATATATATATATATATATATATATATATAATAATAATAATAATAATAATAATAATGTGGCACCGTAACAGGCTTTCGTGGGTCTGCACAACCTGACGAGGCTGGACCTGAGTTACAACAAGCTGAAGGTTCTACCCGAGGACGTGTTAGAACCTCTGGTGTTCTGCAGGAGCTGCTGCTGGGGTTCAACCCGCTGTTAACCCTCAGTCCATCTCTGTTTACCCACAACACCGCCCTCACCAAGCTGGACCTCGCTGCCTTGACACTCAACACTCTTCCCAACAACTTGTTCCTCAATATGACGTACGCTACTTCACGTTTATTTTCCATGTCAATATTCTTAACTTCTCTTAACTCCCATAAACATCTATGTGGATTTTCCACATACAGTTTGAAGAAAATTTATCTGGCAGATTAGGTTATCCTCTGCCCATGAAAAATAGAGGAAGAGAGGAGCTTATGACGACGTTTCGGTCCGACTTGGACCATTTACAAAGTCACACTGACAAAAAGGAGAGGAGGGAGTATATATAGGGCAGCAGACAGGGACGGGACAAGAGAGATCTGTTTGTGACTTGATAAAGCCCACTGCGTGGGCGAAAGTTGTCAATAAATGATCACATTATACTGCTTAATTAAGTGTTTATATTTCCAGAGGTAGTAGGAAAGGAGGAAGAGAGGTAGTGGTAGAGGTAGTAGTAGTAGTAATGGAGTCAGTCAAATACTAAGAAAGAGGAGCACTACAAGGGAGCTAGGGGCCCACAGAGGGGGGAAAATAATAAAGAACAAATACCCAAGGCAGAGGAAAGAAACCCAAAGGAGAAAGAAGAAAGAGGAATGGGCAAAAGGGAGAAGGGGAAAAAAGAATCAGGTTAAGTCACGGGTGTTCTGAAGTTTGGAGCATTTTACAATGTAATGGGAGAGGAAGGAATCTACAGACTCAAAGCAAGGATTAAGATTCATACAAGGAAAGTTGTGTATAAGGGAGGATTCAACCAGACGGCGACTGTGAAAGTTAGACAGTTTTAACAGAAGACCAGTCAATAGGATGACTGTGATCTTTGACATGGCAGAAAAGAGCATTGTTGATGTCGGCCTAACACTACTTTTGTGCTCTCTGAGTCGTTCAGAAAGAGATCGGCCAGTTTCACCAAAGTTCTGAAGAGGACAGGAGGAACAAGAAATAGAGTAGACACCAGGAGCATCTATAGAGGGAGGGAGGTATGAACTAGATTAGTGCGAAGAGTGTTAGTCTGGCGAAAAGTAAGTTTGATGTCTAAGGAACGGAGAGAGTTGTTGAGATTAGAAAGACCGGAAATGTAGGGAAGGCAGAGGATAGGAAAGTTCCAAGGAGTAGAGAGTTTGGGAGAGAAGAAAGTCTGAGTGCCGTAGGCACAACTACGAATATGTCAGATTTTCACTGTTTAAGGTGCCTTAATCAGTCTCCTGCGTTATAATCATAACCACAGTTTTTAAATAGGTGGACCGGTAAAGCAGCGGAAGGCCTCGGTCAGATGACCAAACGCTCCAGTTGCGGATCATATGACTAAGACCCGCGTCAGGAGACACTTGTCCTGTTTCCTGACAAACCTTAACCTAACCTAACCTAAACTGTTTGACTGTCTTTACAACAGTGAAATAATGACTGTGATTTAGAGGATGGGTTGCGCTTGTAGCCCAGCGCTAGATCGTTCGGTTGATCCCGGGTTGGTGAAGTCGCTCTACACCTACTGTCCTTAAGGCAGTAACTAGGTATTTGTTAGTGGACAGCTGCGAGTCGCATCCTGAGCAGGGAGAAGCGTATGGACTAGTAGTAGTGTAAATAGCGACTGAAGAATGAGAGGTAGTCAAGTTTGATACGAGCAAGGGAAGGATAGTGTAATCATGTTGTAGAATTACCGACAGTATGTTAGGTAAAAGGGCACACGTGCAACTAATGCGACATTTTATTGTGGCAACGTTTCGCTCTATAGAAAGTTTGTCAAGCCGTTACAAACAAGACAGGGACCTCACTCTAATACCTATATATACCCTCCTTGTTCCTGTATTGTTTGTAACGGCTTGACAAAGTTTCTATAGAGCGAAACGTTGCCACAGTAAAATGTCGCATTAGTTGCACGTGTCCTTTTACCTAACAAGGGAAGGATAGCTTCTCTTCCTTCAATCAAGATCCCTTCATGTAACATCTAGCTACTCCTCCTTCGAAGATGACACAGCAATAGTCAGGGTATAATGACGTGTCACAATGGACGTGACCCATAGTAGTAACTAGGGTGTAACGATACTCGTGTCACGAGTATCGTTACACTCTCCAGGTGTGTAGTCCTTCCAGGAGACTGGAGGTAATACACAGCAGTAATCAGTGTACTGATACACACGTATCCCGCAGGAACCTGGAGGAGGTGTCGCTAGCACAGAACAACATGACGGTGGTGCCCACCAAAGCTCTCTACCCCGTCAGATATACACTCATCAGTCTGGACCTCTCAGGCAACCCTTTCCAGGTACCTATCAACATGTAAACATTATTATTATTACTTATTTTTATTATTATTATTATTAATCATATTTGTATTAGTGTTGATATTATTATTATTATTATTATTATTATTATTATTATTATTATTATTATTATTATTATTATTATTATTATTATTATTACTATTATTATTATTATTATTATTATTATTATTATTATAGGAAAGGTTTAAAACCATAAGGTTAACAGAGTTAATTAGATTTAATGTGAAGGGGAAGACAGCACCAATTCTTTGGATCAAGAGTTTTTCACCAGCATCTAGACGGAAGATTCGGTCCCAGTACCGCGTCCTGCCCTCACCGAGCAAATTACGACATCTAATACAGTCTGTGATGGGAATTAATCCCATTGAGGGTCCATACTTCATCAGTGACACATGGATGCACTGGCTTCAGATTTCGTACATATGTGACCTGACCAGAATTTACTACACTCCCACGTCAGCGTGTTGGTCTGCATTTTATATATGAGGTCATAAGGAGTGAAATCTCAGCCTTATAAGTATTCTGCTTGATTATTTTTACTTTTCCCTTTGATATCGAGAAATCATGAAAGCGCTTTAAATTTAACTATTTTCACTATGTTTATTTTGCATATTTGATATCACCTGTTTACTATGATCTTCTGCATGTTTACATGTGAAATATATCATTGATTAACCTCATGTGTTGCAAACTTATCTTGAAAGGGCGCTGGTTCCGTGGTTAGTACTGGACTCTGATACAGAGTTAGCAGGTTGAGTCCTACTGTGATGTAGAGCCATGTTTGCAAATACTTTCGCCTGTTGCGAATGTATGTGGTATGTATGTATTATATATATATATATATATATATATATAAATATATATATATATATATATAATCAGTCCCTCAGGCTGGAGATGATGTGTTCAGTCCATCACTCTTGTAGAAAGTACAGCATATGGTCGGAGGAGTGGCTTATATACTGTAGGCAGGTGAGTGGAAGCAGTAGGAGGCGGAGTCACAGTGGTACCATCCACTAGTGTAAGTAGGTTATCGTCCAAAGGTTGGACAAGTGTTGAAGAATTCCTTGTATCAAGATCCCATGATGTTGCAGTGTCTGAGGGATGTGAGAAATGGTTTGAAAACCGAAAAGTTGAGGGACTGAGTACCTCAAACTCCTCCTCTCCTTACCCCTCTCCGATATGTATTGGACTGATGAAGCCACTGTGGGGCGAAACGTTTCCTTAATAAAGATTCCCATATGTTGCATAAGTGTCTCAATCTTCGACAAGTTGATGATTGTACTGAGTGTATTGAGTATTGTATTTATACAATACTCTCAGAATTATTTAAATTACCGAGCACATTCGACAAACATGTGCTGACATGCTGTCAGGAAGCCGGACCTTCACCTCAGAATATTAACATGACACGTCAGGCAGTCGGACTCACTTTAACCTTGGGTTGATCCCCAGAGAGGTCACTTTCAAGTGACAGTAACTCCAGCATTTCCAAGGAAGTGCTTTGATGTTTGGGTCAGATCTGCTTATCTTCCTTGATCAAGGTAGTGTATGACAACTACTTACCTGGAGTATACCTGGAGAGTGTTCCAGGGGTACTCCTTGCCCTCACATGCGTCCATGTTTATAATAATAATAATAAATCTATTATTATTATTACAGTTAAACAAGATACCAATGTTTCCATTCCTCAGTTTTTTTCTGACACTAGGATACTAACTATTAGGGAAATTAGGAGCACTGACGTATTAAAATAATTAAGAGAAGCTGAATTTGGAACCCCACAGGGAGGTGTCCTCAGTCCCACCTTATTCGATATTATAATTATTGCCTAGCCAGCCCGATCATTATATGATCAACTTTGTTGATGATATAATGCTTCACACCACCAGATCCTCCAACACCCAAAACATCCTCAACCATGTACTAGCCTCGCAAGATCCAGTTGCATGATGGGTCTCGGCTAGAATATGTAACTAGATACAGGTATCTAGGTTTTGAGGTCCAGCTGCTTGGACTTGTTGATTATGCTGCGCCACTACTTGCTCTTTTGTCAGACTGGAAGCTTGGAGGGCTGGAAAAATCACAGAACGAAGCAATGAGGATCATCCCAGAATTTTAAACATGTGAAAAGAACTTAATATCCCAAGCATCAGAGATCGTGTCACAGGAAATGTCCTCATTGGGGTCAATATGGTCAGGCTAGCCTATATAAACCCTTGCTCAGAAGCCCTCCAAACTGTTCTCAGCACTAGTGCACACTCCTCCGGATAAATCATAAAAACTGGGACTGACCTCCGCATGACCAAATACATGATCCATGGAAAATTGCCCTATTCCAAATATTATCCCTCCTTTTCCCCCAAAAAAATCTTAAATTTTGGCTTCACCTTGAAGTTAAGCAGGGTGTTTTAAGCTGTAGTAATAACTTTGTTACACAGCACACTCTTTCACAAATTATGTTGTGTTCACCAATCCACGGGTGCAGCTGATAGTGCTGTTGTCACACTGAGTTACGGCTCTCATATAGAAATTGGAGCACGCATCACTGACTGTGCCTCTACCTATCAAACAGAACTGTTTACCATACTCCTTGCACTCACATACGTCCATGTTTACCATACTCCTTGCACTCACATACGTCCATGTTTACCATACTCCTTGCACTCACATACGTCCATGTTTACCATACTCCTTGCACTCACATACGTCCATGTTTACCATACTCCTTGCACTCACATACGACCATGTTTACCATACTCCTTGCACTCACATACGTCCATGTTTACCATACTCCTTGCACTCACATACGTCCATGTTTACCATACTCCTTGCACTCACATGCGTCCATGTTTACCATACTCCTTGCACTCACATACGTCCATGTTTACCATACTCCTTGCACTCACATGCGTCCATGTTTACCATACTCCTTGCACTCACATGCGTCCATGTTTACCATACTCCTTGCACTCACATGCGTCCATGTTTACCATACTCCTTGCACTCACATGCGTCCATGTTTACCATACTCCTTGCACTCACATGCGTCCATGTTTACCATACTCCTTGCACTCACATGCGTCCATGTTTATCATATTGCACTCACATGTCCATGTTACCATACTCCTGCACTCACATGCGTCCATGTATCAAGTTGACACAAATTGTAACTGATTCTTTATCATCCTTAAAATTGTAACTTGTTTAGTTATTAGAACTTTGGGGCCCGATCCCTGGACCCATTATATGCCTCAATAATGTTTTGACTCCGCCCACACCATGGGTATGTGATGTATAATAAAGATATTAATTTATCTCAATTATAAACTTTATGCAGGTCTGTCAATATGGTATGGTATATTTTTCCCCTGTTGTACGCCGGCAGTAGCCGGAGGTAGTGGACGGCTGGGAGAGGGCCTTCCGCTTTACTATCTTGCATTAAATTTCAAGATAATAGATGATAGTGGTTAATAGCCTCGTTCTGAACCCTAAAATTCTCTACTAGCTGTTTTTTTCCCACTTAGTCATGTGAACCAGACGACATAAGTCACTGACTTTTTTGGGTTATCCTAGGTAATTTACACTATGTATGATAACGATCAGTGTGTAACTGTGAGTAATAAACTTACTGTTGTCTATGTTGGGGATGGGCGGAGGATGGAACCTCCACCACTCCTAGTGTTGGGATGGGGACGGAGGATGGAACCTCCACCACTCCTAGTGTTGGGGATGGGGACGGAGGATGGAACCTCCACCACTCCTAGTGTTGGGGATGGGGGCGGAGGATGGAACCTCCACCACTCCTAGTGTTGGGGATGGGGGCGGAGGATGGAACCTCCACCACTCCTAGTGTTGAGGATGGGGGCGGAGGATGGAACCTCCACCACTCCTAGTGTTGGGGATGACGAGATGAACTCTCACACTCAGTGTTAATGATCATTACCTCACACTGTGCTTAATACACTCACCACTGACAGTCAATACACTCACCACTGACAGTCACTACACTCACCACTGACAGTCAATACACTCACCACTGACAGTCACTACACTCACCACTGACAGTCACTACACTCACCACTGACAGTCACTACACTCACCACTGACAGTCAATACACTCACCACTGACAGTCACTACACTCACCACTGACAGTAATACACTCACCCTGACAGTCATACACTCACCACTGACAGTCACTACACTCACCACTGACAGTCACTTACACTCACCACTGACAGTCACTACACTCACCACTGACAGTCACTACACTCACCACTGACAGTCACTACACTCACCACTGACAGTCAATACACTTTACCACTGACAGTCACTACACTCACCACTGGCAGTCACTACACTCACCACTGACAGTCATACACTCACCACTGACAGTCACTACACTCACCACTGACAGTCACTACACTCACCACTGACAGTCACTACACTCACCACTGACAGCCCCTACACTCACCACTGACAGTCACTACACTCACCACTGACAGTCACTACACTCACCACTGACAGTCACTACACTCACCACTGACAGTTTACTACACTTCACCACTGACAGTCATACACTCACCACTGACAGTCACTACACTCACCACTGACAGTCACTACACTCACCACTGACAGTCACTACACTCACCACTGACAGTCACTACACTCACCACTGACAGTCATACATTTACCACTGACAGTCACTACACTCACCACTGGCAGTCACTACACTCACCACTGACAGTCACTACACTCACCACTGACAGTCACTACACTCACCACTGACAGTCACTACACTCACCACTGACAGTCACTACACTCACCACTGACAGTCACTACACTCACCACTGACAGTCACTACACTCACCACTGACAGTCACTACACTCACCACTGACAGTCACTACACTCACCACTGACAGTCACTACACTCACCACTGACAGTCACTACACTCACCACTGACAGTCACTACACTCAGCCACTGACAGTTACTACATCACCACTAAGTTATGCTTCTACAGTCACTACCTCACCAGCCTCAACCACAACTACCACTAGTCATCCTAAGACACTCCACCTACCACTGAAGCCTCCCTTGGAGACCTACACAGCCTGACAGTCACTACACTCACCACTGACAGTCACTACACTCACCACTGACAGTCACTACACTCACCACTGACAGTCACTACACTCACCACTGACAGTCACTACACTCACCACTGACAGTCACTACACTCACCACTGACAGTCACTACACTCACCACTGACAGTCACTACACTCACCACTGACAGTCACTACACTCACCACTGACAGTCACTACACTCACCACTGACAGTCACTACACTCACCCCTGACAGTCACTACACTAGCCACCTACAGTTACTACACTCACCACTAAGTATGGTTCTTACAGTACCTGGGAGCGTACAGCTTCTACAAACAACACAACCTAAGGACCATCATCCTAGAAAGACTACTCCACCTGGAGACCATTGAAGCCTACGCCTTTGGAGACCTACACAGCCTGGAGACCGTGGTCCTCCGCTACATGCCTAGGATCAAGTACATCGACCCTAAAGTTAGTATTACGGCATCCTAGGACACTGACCTAATCTGCCCGAAATGCTCAGCATAACAAGGGACTTTCTATAGTAGTATCATGTGCTACCTATACCATGTACATGTACTTGTTAAATAAAGATTTATTATTTTATTTTTTTGAACAATAGTAGGACAGTTCTGATCTAAATCCTAATATTCGTCGTCCCAGAATAGACTGTTCTGACAGCATAAGCATAAAATAGGTAGAGTGACTGTCCATCTGGATTGATAATTTGTCGAATGTATAACAGGACTATGTCATTGATGTCAACTAGGCCTGTATACCTTGTACATGTATACTTGTATATTATTATTACATTTCACAGCATGTGTAGTAAATTTTGATGTTTATAAATTATGGAAAATGAGTTAGAAGATTGTGTATTTCTAAGATAAAATAAATTAAATACATTTTCTAGAATTAATTAGAATAACATTGTAGAAAAGTTGTATATACCAGTGACAAGGATGCAGTATATATGAAGGAACGTTGATGTTTAAAACATTATTAATTGAGGCCAACACTCGTAGAGACAATAAACCTTTTATTTTATTTTTATTCTAATTTTAATAAAACATAAGTACTGTATATTTCCTCTTCGCATTCGTAAAAAAATGCATTTTGACCTGTACATAACATAATTCAGTATACCAGCCTGATTAAGTTCAGATGTGACATACTCAAAAAACATTTCAAGAAAAAAAAAATACCACACCATTTGAAAAAGTGGAAAAATTGACACCTACATACTTCAGTCTCAATAAAAGTCCTAACTTTCTTGTAAATAGAACAGTGGTGGAATTTTGAAGTAGATCAGAAGAGGCTGTGCCCTAAATGTTGAGTATACTGTATAGGCTTTCCAATATTGTGTATTTTTGAACATTGATTTGAAACAGAAATTAATAATAATAATAATAATTATTGCAAATATTATTTTTATTACTACTACTACTACAAATAATAATAATGATCGTGACATTGAACGGTTAATAGGCATTCCACGAGATGGCGGTGGACCCCGAGACTAAAGGAGGCGTGGACAAGGCGCTCACTGTGGAAGACTTCACCTTCTCATTCTCCGTCCTGGCGACGCTGCCGGAGGAGCTGCTCCCTGGCAGCACCTCCGCCAGGCCCGCCTAGAGTACAACCACTGGAAATGTGACTGCCAAATGAAGTGGGTGAAGACCTCCCCTCTGTTGGACCTTGTGGACAACCGTATGGTGTAAGTGATTACCTCTTGCAAACTGCTACCCATTTTTAACTACCGTTATTATATGTATCCATTGGGAAAGCGCTGAATCCATAGTAGTCATACGGCGCTTGGAAAAGATGTAATTAGCTTTGATGAGAGGAAGGGGAGGGTTGTTCTAATCTCTTAGATCAAGAGCTTTTCGCCGGCATCAAGTCACCCCTCTTCAAGGGTCATTTTGAATGATTTTATGCTGAATTACTTTGAAAAAATACACGAAAAATGAGAGTTTCTGGAGAATAAGTCACAATATCGTGGCTGGAAGAATTCATAACTGACCCATAAATTAGATATTGAAATACGACGACGTTTCGGTCCGTCTTGGATCATTGATAATGGTCCATCACGGACCGAAACGGCACACAAGTGGCATAGGGCCGTACTTGCGTCCTTAGCAAATGGTGAAATCCAATCCAATACAACTTCATTTCTTTTCTGAATTATACAAAATGTAGTTTATACGTAATAAAATATTTTTAAACACAAAATAAAGCCACTAGCATGCGGTGCATTGCGGGAAAAATATTTTGGTTAAGACAATTCATATTGCTGTTTTTAAAACGAAATCGTTGATGTGCAGGTGTTCCCAGCCCAAGAGACTACGAGGCCACCGTCTTAAATACATCAAGGAGGAAGACTTGAACTGCGACCCAGAGCCCATATCAGAGGGCAAGTAAGTATCACTTCCTCTTTGCCTCCATTTTTATTTAGTTATCATGTATAGTGGTTTAAAAAGACACGTAAACAAACGCTAGAATATATTATTAGAAAACGTTTCGGTCCTGGGACTTTGATAACTTCAATTAGAAGTGATCAAGGTCCCAGGACCGAAATGTTTCCTAATATGTCCTAGTGTTTGTTTACGCGTCTTTTTGAACCTATTTGTGGGTATCTATTACCAAGGTTTATACCATCATGTATAGTCGTCAGGCAGCTGGTTAGCTTTTCCTATGTTCGTCTATTTGCCACTTTATGAACCCACAGGTAAAATTGTATAAGTTCTATTGCGACTGCTGACCCTTATGCTGAGCACTATTGTGATAAAAAGGCCTCTATTTCTAGCACTGTTGTATTCACATGCCCGCTTTTAAACACTATTGAGACTACATTTCCTTATGTATAGAACTTTGTTGTCTATAAAGCACTTTCTACGACAATGCCCAAGGATACCTTTGTTTGGCACTATTTTTGTCCACGGGTACCTCTGAATATAGCTATCATGTCCAATGTTATCTCTGTTCAATAGTATTGTGTCCCAGATCCCTCTGTCAAGCGCAATTGTGATTACATATCTTATCTATATTTTAACATATCTTATATTTTCACATATCTGTCTGACACACTAGTCCTGTCTGACACAAACACTAGCCGTTCTGTCTGACACAATCACTGGTCCTTCTGTCTGACATTCACTGGTCCTTCTGTCTGACATTCACTGGTCCTTCTGTCTGACACATTCACTGGTCCTTCTGTCTGACACATTCACTGGTCCTTCTGTCTGACACATTCACTGGTCCTTTGTCTGACACATTCACTGGTCCTTCTGTCTGACACATTCACTGGTCCTTCTGTCTGACACATTCACTGGTCCTTCTGTCTGACACATTCACTGGTCCTTCTGTCTGACACATTCACTGGTCCTTCTGTCTGACACATTCACTGGTCCTTCTGTCTGACACATTCACTGGTCCTTCTGACACATTCACTGGTCTGTACTCCCTAGAACGCAGGCGGGAGAGATACATTGTTTATACATGTGGAAAATTCTCGAGGGATTAGTACCAAACTTGCATACGAAAATCACTCCCTACGAAAGCAAAAGACTCGGCAGGCGATGTAACATCCCCCCCAATGAAAAGCAGGGGTGATACTAGCACGTTGAGGGACAACACAATAAGTGTCAGGGGCCCAAGATTGTTCAACTGCCTCCCAGCATACATAAGGGGGATTACCAACAAACCCCTGGCTGTCTTCAAGCAGGCACTGGACAGGCACCTAAAGTCGGTACCTGACCAGCCAGGCTGTGGTTCGTACGTTGGACTGCGTGCGGCCAGCAGTAACAGCCTGGTTGATCAGGCTCTGGTCCAACATGAGGCCTGGTCACAGACCGGGCCGCGGGGGCGTTGACCCCTGGAATTTCTCCAGGTAAACTCCAGGTAGGTCCTTCTGTCTGACACATTCACTGGTCCTTCTGTCTGACACATTCACTGGTCCTTCTGTCTGACACATTCATAAGAACAAGAACATAAGAATGGAGGAACACTGCAGAAGGCCTACTGGCCCATACAAGGCAGGTCCTTATCAAAACCACCACTACCTAAGAATTTATTCCCGTACTCACGACACAAATCAAACCCAGCCCCTCCCACTCATATATTTGTCCAATCTCTTTTTAAAGCCACCCAAGGTCCTAGCCTCTATCACCCTACTCGGAAGATTGTTCCACGCATCTACAACTCTGTTCGAAAACCAGTACTTGCCTATGTCCTTTCTAAATCTAAATTTATCCAATTTAAATCCGTTATTTCTGGTTCTTACTTGG